>JBCFYV010000024.1:14060921-14220921 GCA_039000515.1 Timema cristinae | reverse complement strand
AAATGGTTAGGAACTCCACGTTGAGTTTCAGACTCCATTGCTTTCAATGGAGATACTTACTCAAAACTCGTAATATATGTGAAATTATATAATATACAGTACCAAACCTGAGCAAAAATTACGTTATACTTACGTTAAACATTTTTGACTCAAAGATTTAAATTTTAAGATTTAAATTTTAAAAGTTAAAGTCCACACAAGTATATTTGGACCAAAATTGACTCTTGAGTCTAAAATGATAGAGATAAATCATTGCTGTACAAACATTTCCCCTTAGAGTTTAAATAAAAAAGAGCATACGCTTTTCGAGAGATTTACGTATATTTAATTACTCTATGACATTGGAGAATTATTGCGTCAAACTTAAGAAGTATCTCTTTACAACTACAGCTCACAAAATTGTATTAATATATTTGCCAATATCTCAGAAACTGTTGGTTTTATAAAGATATATTTCAAATATTGTTTTTAATTTTTAATAGTACTACAATTTTAAAGTGATAAGTTACTTAGTATCTCAAAATAGTTGCGGAGATAAGGAAATTTCCGCTTATGTAAAGTACCCTAAAAGTGATTTTCATAAGAAAATGAAAATAGCCATTTTGTTTATAATCTTAATCAAGGCTTAGATACGAATTTCAATCAAAATCGTTTGAGCCGATTTTAAGATAATCAATGTGTTCACTTTTCGCCCTTAATTAAACTACTTTTAATTTTAGAGTTAAACAGACACACAGACAGACGGACGGAATTGCAAAAACGACATTTTATGGTTTGTGGGGCCATGAAACGTCAATATCCATCAACATTTTAGGTTAGATTTTTTTACAGTCAGAATACTTGAACTTTGGTGTTAAAAAAGTTAAAACAATCATATATTAGCATTTTGCTTGGAAATTATTGGTTTTACAAAAATATGCTTCAAATAAAATATTTGTGTTATAAATAGACCCACATATTTACCATGGAATGTAATTTCAAATCTTAAATAATTTCGGAGATGTAATAATAAATGATAGTTTACGCATCAGACCGGAACCCTTAAAGTAATTTTGCCGAGAAAATGAAAGTAGCCATTTTGTTCATAATATTGATTAATGCTTAGACATGAAATTCAATCATAATGGTTTAATTAAAGTTAAGACTTGGATAGAAAGCTCTGAAAATACCTATAACAAAATATAATTAATTGTTTTATCTTAATTTAATGAATTAAATAGTTTAAAATTAGGTTGATGTATTAAGTGACATTAAAATTCAACAGGATTGATTAAAATTTGCTTTTAATGAACCAAAAATTGTCACATATGAACATTTTCAATAAAATAATATAACATCATCAACTAAATTAAACCATAGGTTGACGACAATTCTAAAATACAAGTGTTAAATGTTAAAAATGTGTTACAAAACATGGATACAATAAATTAAGGACAAAACAAAGTTTAAAATTCAGCTGAGCTGTAACTAATTATAAAATTTGAATTATTAGGTTAATTTAATAAAGTGATTATGTGTTCTCGTTACAAAGATTTGAGGAATAAAATATAGAGCGGATATAAACAATGTTTGTAATCTAATACGTAAGGTACACATTTTTGAAATTTTAATGTTATGTATACAATATAAGCCTTATCTTATTCCAGTTCCATTACCCTTTGTGAAAATCATCCACAGAAGGATGCTGATTTATATTCTTCCGACATGTTTCGGTATATAAAATACTATAATCATGGAAACTGTAAAATTTAATTAAAGAATATAAAGAAAAATTGAAACTTATATTGTGCAAAATTCTTGATAATTACCGTTATATTAATGAGTTGTAAAATACAATTAATAAACAAACAAGCTTACCAAGTCATTTTGAGAAACACTAAACGTTGTTACGACTGTGATATGTAAACTAACTAGGGTGTGGTTGGAAAGAAAAGATTTGTGGCAAAAACCAAAGACTAATGAAAAAACGAGCTAAGCAAGTTAAGGTTATCATGAACACGGTGTAAATTGTTGGGTAGGGAAACCACTATTGAAACCATTGAATGTAGAGTGATATATGAAAGCAAGGATTGATAAATTTATAGGAAGGATTATAAAAATGAGGGATAGTCGTGTCGTGGTATATAAAATACAAAATAACTGTATAGTCAATATAAAAATAATTCATAGAAAACAAATAGATTTTATTATATTTAATTATTCAACAAAATTGTTTTGGATCTTTATTTACGATAGTTATTTATAACAAAAATAATGATAATTTAATGGTTAATATTAGATTTTAGTTTGTGAACTTTTGGTATTCATTTTTAAAATAATCAAATCATAAAATAACAAATATTTTCTTTGTCATTACAGTATAGGCCAAAAGTTGGAATTAAAAAATTAAGAATTGGAGCAGTAATACTGTATACTTATACACAAGGATAATGATAACTAGTAGAGAGGGGGGTGCAAACTAAAACATTTATTATAGTTTATAAAATTTTATTATAACTATTTAATTTATTAAGCCTATTTTGTAAATCAACAAGAATTGTGAAACAATGTTTTTTTCACTTATTATATAATATTCCGATTTATTTTCAAACTATAAAGATAATTTATATGAAATGTTTTTAAAATCTATCGACTTTATGGAAATTTGCTAAAATTAATTATATTTAATTAAAAGGACAAACAAAAATAGCCAGCACTAGTAACTAGCACAAGTGGTTGAATCAGTATCTATTTAAATTATATCACATTGAATGAAATCCTTACATAAATATAATCATTTCAAACTATAAGTGTAAAATGAATTTGTAATGATTAGTAAAGGAAAATTAAAACAGACGTGCTATTTGATTATTTTTGGAATAACTTCCTTTTAAATAGCTAAAATTAAGAGATCAATAAAATATTACCTCGATCAATGGATTCATTTGTTCAACCATGAAATGAAGGTTACATAACAGAGATCCGAACCAGTCAAGTATCCTTGTAAATCATATAACCAGTATTTCTCATTAGCAAGTTAATTAGTACATCTTTCTGGTCCCAACGGGGATTCTGGGTTAAATTGTAGGTTGACGGGGAGGGTAGGAGGGCGTGGAGACTTCGAGATCAATACCAGCCGACATTTCATCTGTTGCTTTCGAGGTAGCTCTCGTTGATATTGAATACGGCCACTTTAAAATATATATATATATATATATATATATATATATATATATATATATATATATAAAGAAATTGTTATTTTAATGTACAATCATCACTATGTTTAAAAAATAAAATGGTTATCTTTGAAACTCTTATGAATTTTAATTGTATCTACTAGAGTGATTTAACAGATTATACTATGTTCGTATTTTCTTATAAGTTACACCATACTGTTATGTGTCAAGGAAGACTTGCTACCTCTCTGGATGGGCGTAGTGTATATGATTTTAATTTTATAATTCAATGAGAAATAGTTTTAATTTTAAAATTGATTATTTAGTATAATTGTTGATATGTTATTTAGTATTTGAGTTTTTGTCTTTTGACATACTTCTTCCACGTACACAAATCTATAGGACCCGTGTAAACTACACAACTTGTAGTGTCGTCATTATAATTTCATAATATTTAAATACTTTTAATTCAGACACACAAAACGACTTTGTGTTGGTTAGCAAATATAAAATTCTAACCGTTAGGTGCGCGGAATTAATTTTAAGTCGTTTAGTCTGGTTTGCCGAAGACCTGGGAGAGGGGAAGGGGGGCTAGGTTAGAATCCTGTTTGGGTAAATTGAGAAGGGATATTATTTTACTATTTCCCACTCTTATATCTTAAAAATTCGGGTTAGTTTTATCTTAATTATACCTTAATCATCCCTACCCCATTTTGTATAGTTAAATGCGTATGGCTTGGACGGGTATTAGGACTCGGTGCACACAAATTAAATAAATAGAACGTAATATAAAATACGTAATCTATTTTTAGTCTTAAATACAATTATTTTCATTTCAATTGCTTTATTTTGTGTATATATTATTTTTACATATATTTTAGTAAAATCGCTTTTGTTTTCTAAAATTGACTAAATTCAACTGAATAAAAACATACTTCCAACTATAATAATGAAATGTAGTGTTTGTCTGTGTGTTTATGTGTTTGTGTTTGTGTGTGTGCAGTGTCCAGCCAAATCTGCGGCACGCAGAGATCTGAAATTTTTAACATAGGTGAACGTAGGGGGTCCGAATATTGCTCGAAGGTGGATTTTTAAATTTTTAATTAGCTTTTTAATTAAGATATTTTTAACAAATTTCTGAAGAAAATATTGTTAATATAATAATTAAATTCTCATAGCAAATTGGGCACCAATGGAGGGAGGGAGGGGGGGGGGGAGTATCGCCTTATATAATTCTTATACCACAATGGTTCACGGACAACGCCGTACAGGATTGCTAGTAGTAAATATTGGAAACAGTTTACTAAGCCGCCATAAACTAAAATAAGTATTGGGCTACGAGTGTGTACCGTTCACAGATGTAAATTTATTTATGCATGTCTGGGTTACATTACTCATAGCTCAGTTTGTGGTAATATTTGCCAGTGCTAATGTACCTTTGCCCAGGGGAAGCCCGAATATACTAATCGTACATCATTTGCGTGGAGAATCTTTCATGTCCCGATGAGATGAGATGAGATCATGGTGATAGTGGAACTAGTGGAAAGTTTTAACTAAAATTTTACCTCATTAAATAGCCATTGTAATAATTCTCCTTTAGGAAAAATACCCATATAACGAGCTGGGAATCGAACCCGGAATTCTTAGGTTGGAACCCTTTGTGCACTGACCACGATCCCATGGGGACGGTTCACAGATATAATTAAATTAGGTTACGTATTGAGAAATTACACAATAATTACTGTAAGTCAAAGGAGCCAAGATCGGGCCTCGTCTCCAGGTATAATTTTTAACATGTTTTTGAATTTTGATTTAAACGGTCATGGTTTGGTTTTCCTGTTAAATATTACAATAATACTTAACATAAGGTTATTTTAACATACATACTATATATAGCAATCTACATTTGGGGATTTAATTTGAGGTTTGGACCAAATGGTTTATTACCTACTATAGCGCACAGTTTAACAAACTAGGAAAATGGGTCAAATAATATCCAACTAGTTACAAACGTGTATTTTAGTATATTTGTGAAAACTAAAAAACTCTTACTTATTAATAAAGATTTATATATTTCATTACTTTCTCTCGACACCTCGGAGAGAAAGTATTGTGATCGTTTAAAAAATCGAGCTCTATATTTTGATAAATGTTGACGTTTCATGACCCCCTGAAAGAAAAAAAATTGTTTTTGAAATGCCGTCTGTTTGTTTGTCCATCTGTCTGTATCTCAGGCTAAAGCTTAAACTGTTTTACCAATTGGGCTAAAACTTGGTATCCAGGGCTTTCATAGGGTCCCTCCGAGGGCATTTTGGAATTAGATATCCAACCCTAAATTTATGGGTAATTTACTGAAGGTTAAAAATAGCAAATATAGATTTTCTCATAATTCTCTCTAACGATTCTAATTAAATTTTATATATAAACACTGTTTATTATTATAAAAAATATATAAACTATCATTTTTTCGTTAATATGATTTTGAGGGTACTCTATATAGGATAAATTATCCAATTTTCATAATTTCTCCGAAAACATTTGAGATATGAAATTACTTATCTTTCTAAGGTTGTAGATTAAAATCTTATCATTGTAAGGTTGTAGATTAAAATCCTTGAATTGAGATATATTTATATAAAACTAGTAATTTCTGAGCTATAAGCAAATATATAAAATTTTAATTCAGATCTTTAAAAATGAATTTGATTCTTATGCTCTTTGTTGGGCAAAGATGTTTCTCTTTGCTCAATTTTTCTGTAACAGTGTTCCTAGATCCTAATAGCATAGAGTAAGTAAGTAATTTAATGTATTATCTTTGTTTTAATGTTTCTACAACAATGTATAGATCGACCTATTATTTCGTTTCACAAATCTTATGTGTTTTTAGTAAATTTATGTTTTAAGATAAAAGAGAGAGGAAGGCTGTGTGGTGCACAGTACCATTTATTTTACTAATAGGGGAATGAAATATTCGATGAAATCATAATATTATAGTTCTTTTTACAATTTAGGAATTCTAGAGGGAAACACACGAAATTAATATTCATGTCCATTGATTTATATATTTGATATTGTTTTTTAGAGCGAGAGAGATGTGGATTGTCTTGATTTTTTGTTTAACTAGCAGTAGTACCCAGTTTTACCAGAGGTAATCATGCAATTAATTCCGTGGTTACCCTGGGCAACGGTTTTCTTTGATTAAAAAATACAGAACGAATCCACTCAATTTATGTCTACCAACACAATTTTTAATGTATTTAAAAAATCTAATAAAAAATTTAAAATTCCAGATTCAAGGTGCACACGTTTATATATCTAAGCTACTAATTTTTAAATTTTAACCACATGACAGACAGACAAACTCTTCATTTTATATATTTATATAAACTGCACACTTGTAATTAAGTCCAGTGCTCAAACATTCCCTCATATTTCAAAGTGCCGAAACCCTTTTGTCTCATAGAACACAAAATGGGTTACATTTTATTTTTCTAGAGTCCGATTCTTCAATTTATCCGAAAATCCCAAAACTGGTAAAACCATGCAGGGTGAACACACCCAATACGTTATACTGAGATTCAAACCTATACCTCCCCGTCAATGTTTGTCTACTAATTTATGGTGACCATAGTTATTTTTAGAAAAAGAATGTCAAAAAATATTACAAAGGAGACTGTTGTTTTAGTATGGTACTCCGTGTGTACGAGTGTGTTAAAGAAAAGAGTAGAAAGAGTAAAAATAATAAAGAACCTAGTAAATAATAATATTTAGCACCGCGTCTTACTACCCGTTCGGGTTACACGCTTTTAAGTACTAATTACGCTAATGAATTAGGAATGTTGAATTAGAGGAATTGAACCCTCATATGCGTGGAGGGAGAGTGGAAAGCCATTTAGGAAAAACCACCCCCAGTTCACCCGACCGAGATTCGAACCTCGATCTCCCCGTCCTCAGCAGTCGAGCTCAGCACGACAAGCGCGTTAGCCAACTACGCCACAGAGGCGGGTGAGAACCATGTAAAAGGAGTTGAGACATAACACTATTTGAATAAATTGAGAAATTACACCTGGACACAGGAATTGAACCAGGACCTTTGGCTTAGCACACAAATGCTCTTACCACTGAGCCATCCATGGGTTGTACCGATGTCCAGGGTCATTCCTCACTGATAACATATGGCAGAGTATGTGATTGACATGCGAATAACGACTACTAAGTGTTATCAATAATATCACAGCGACCTGGGACTCGGTACGTGGATTCATGTAGCCAATAGTACAAGTACACTGTACATTGTACATTCCAAGGAATCAACATGGAAGAAACACTAAACGATATAATACATATACTGATGAGTTCCGTAATTAAAATCACTCACCTCCTCCGTATGCTTCACCTCTAATATACCGGGTGGTCATTTGAAAACATTCCAACAAAATATCTAAAAAAAAAATCGCATTAAAGAAAAAAATGTTTTAACGCAAAAGTGGTTTTGTTCTGAGGGGGAAGTAAGGTCGTAGAGCTGGTATGATCTTGGGTGGCATTGCTAAGGTGACGTTAAGGTCACGTTGAATTTTTTAAATGATACTTCCTACTTTTTGTTACATATTCCTGTAGATCACGTTGTGCAATTTTAAAACTGATGGTTTTACGTTTTTTAAAGTAAAAGCTATCACGAGAAATGAGACTCACAAGTTTCTGAATCGCCGGCACTGGGTGTGGCATTAGAATTTAACCAATTCAAACAGAGCTCGGGAAGGTACAAGTGTCTGTGTCTTGGTGCTCGCACACTTGTGTTTGTTCTTGTTTATGTGTATTTGTAAAATAATTATTAAGAAAAACAACTTTTTAATTTTAAGCTTAAAGGAGGTTTACAAAATGCTCTCCATTTTGAGCTAAACAATGATATTCTATTTTCAAATTCACCTCTGACTTTTCATATGGTTGCTTTTGTAATACTTCTACACGACATTGTTATCCTATTTTTTTAACTCCTCGATATTGGTTGGCTTAGTTCCATAAATAATGAATATTAAATGTCCCCATAAAAAATCTAGGGGCGTTAAGTCAGGTGACCTTGCTGGTCACTCAATTGGTCCTCTTCTGTGAATCCATTGTCAATTTAATCTATTGTCTAACCATTGACAAATGAGTAGAGTATGGTGAGAGGGTCCCATCTTGCTGAAAATGTAAAATATCTTAATCAAGCTCCATGTTTCCAAGATTGTCTATTTGAGTTTCTACGGCATGCACTACGAGAGGCTGAATAACTTATTTAAGCATTTCCAAGTATTTTTCCTCTATAAAATTTCCGTAAATAAATATTGGACCAATAACCGTGTCACCTTGTATACTTGACCAAATATTTATTATTTCTGGCCATTTCGTGTGTGTGCGTCAATAAAAATATGAGGATTTTCAAACACTCCAATAACGACAGTTGTGATTATATTTTACAAAACCACTTTAGAAAAAAGTGCACTCATCAGAAAAGCAGATACATTCTAATAACACTGGATTAGCATTCAATAATTAGATCATTTATTCTCAAAACTGTACTCGTATGTCAGGATCATCTTCGCTTAGGGTTTGACGTATACGCATTTTATACGGATGAAACTTATTTAATTTTAATGTCTAATGAACCAAACCAGTTGATACAACAGTAGCTTTTTACACTTCACGCATTGAACTTTTGGGATTTGCCACATAGGTGTCCAAAATTTCTTCTTGAATCTTTCACTCAATACTGTTCGCACATCCCATTGTTTGTTTGCAACGGATCAAGTTTCTTTAAATTTTGAAACGAGATCCAAAACATAGCTATGGGATACTTTTTTTATCCTGGTGTCCTTGGTTGAATGTTGTTTCCGTTCTTCTAGCACATTGAGCCTCGGCTCTCTATATAAAAAATAATTCTGTTCTATCTTCCAGACTTTAAAACATTTTTCAAGTTTGGGTGTTAACAGTAGAAAGCAAATGAGACAACTAATGGATTTGTAACTGACATTGATAGCAAAATCTATGTTTTGTTTACGATATTACACACAAACACTTGTACCTTCCCTAGTTATGTTTGAATAGGCCAAATGCTAATGTCACACTCAGTGCCGGCGACTCAGAAACTAGTGAGGCTCATTTATCATGATAGCTTTTAGGGTCTACCTTAAAATGCTTAAAACCACCATTTTGAAAATGGTAAAACGGGATGTACAGAAATATGTAATAAGAAATAGGGAGTCTCATTTTAAAACAATCAAATTAACCTTAACGTCTCATTAACAACGCCAACCAAGGTCATAGCATCCTTTCCACCTTACTTGCCTCTCAGAACCAAACAGCTTTTATTTAAAATTCCGTTGTTTTAGAGATATTTTGGTTGAAAGTTTTCAAATGAACACCAGTTATACAAAATTGTATAGCGTTGATTTTTTCCAACAAAATTATCTATCAAAGTTCATTTTTCATTGCTAATTCAAGGTGACACAGAGTTACATCAAGAAGGAAAAAAAATCTAAAAGAACATTAGTTTCATCGGCAATTTCAAGAATAAAAAAGAATGCCAAGAAAAATTATGTTAGTACAGAAATATAGATAAATTTGACTTTTTCAGATTTTTTTATTGATTATACTTTTAAAAAGATAAGCCTCAAAGGGGATGTTCCCTATGTTAGCGTTACTCAACTCATATATAATTTTGTCTAAATTCTCTTGTAAGTAACTTCTTTTGGTTAAATCCAGTACCTATGGGTGTACTTACTACCTGTTCTATATGATCAACGGACAACCCCCCCCCCCCTCCAAGGTACAGTCCTGCAAAAACAGTAATATGTTGCAAAAACACAGTGCTATCCTGCAAAACAGTACTGACCTTCAAAAACCAGTGCTGTCATGCAAACAACAGTAGGCTACTCACCTTCAAAGAACAGTGCTGTCCTGCGAAAAGCCCTACGGTCCTGTGTAAAGCAGTACTGTACTTCAAAAAACAGTAGGGCCTACCTACTTTCTAAAAACAATACCGTCCTGCAAAAAAAGTACTGAACCTCAAAAAACAGTGCAGGCCATTAAAAACAGTAATCTCCTGCAAAAAATAGTACGTATAGTCACCCTAAATATATTACGATCATAACACCTTGGATCATGAGACAACTAACGCGGATATATTTAATATATTGAAGAGGATTTTTTAAATCTTCAAATCCCAAATATCTTTACGGATTTTAGAGATCAAAGGATTCGTAGGCTCCATTCTTAGGGAGTTTCATGATGCTTAATATCAAATCTACACGATTCGATGGTAATTTGGTACAGGGAGTCTCTCTCCAATCTACTGGACTACTGATGAGGACATCGGGGTTTCGAATCCTAGTATGGTGTAATGAGGGTGGATTTTTATATAAGGCTTTCCACGAAACATGCGTACGCTTCCTCTAATGTAGCACATTAGCGTAATTAGTATATATGCGTAAAATCTGGAATGCTAGTGACACGTGACAACCAAAATGTTATTGATGTCTTGATCTATGCGCGGAGGAGTAGGAAAAAGACTAGCTCTGAGGAAGTGCAGCCGCATAAGAGGGGAGGAAAAAATGTAAAGACCACAGTGATAGTATCAAAATAAGAATCAAACCCAGCTCACTCTATGATTTCTGTATCAATAAGGCCCATTTCAGTGACTGAATGAACTAGGGCGTTTTTCTTGTGTTAGACTGGCGTGCTGATTACATAGAGATCAGGGTTCGAATCCCGGTTAAATGTACTGAGGGGTTTTTCTCCTTAAATGATTTACCAATCTTCTTCCATGCAAATTCGGGTAGCTTAATTCCAAAATGCTTCTTTCCTCATCTATATCTAATTAGAGTAATTATAATATCTGCGTATAACATGACATGTAGTAAGACGTGGTAATAACAAAATTCTTTCAGTCTCCATAATCTAGAAAACTCGACCTTTATCTGCCTTTAGTAAAGTGATCACAAGTGAGAATTAAAATTACACTTGTGAGAGCAATGTAAATCTCAGTACTTTGTTTCGTTAAACCAAGTAATTTAAACAATTTAATTTTATAAATTTGTACAAATACCGTAATTATTGTGATAATCTAATGGTGAAGTATGTTCTCAAATGTGTACTTTATTTTAAAAAAAATGCAATTTAAATCTTAATCTGTTGTGAAAAGCTTCTTTAATTTACATTTCAGTAAAAAACAAATATAATTATAGCAAACACTAGCTTTATTTCAAGCATAAATAAAGCTTTGTGATTCACACAGTTTCGTTTAAGCAAAGTCATTTTCATGGCCAATTAACATTTCTTACCATAAAAATTGTCTCCGGCGAATTAAGATCCTTTAACAACACTTATAACTCTCACGCTAAAACCTAGTTGTTAAGCTGTTGTTGGTAAAGCATGAATAATTAATCCAAAATACTCGCTGGGGAGAAAACCCTACGGAACAAATTTTAACTTTTACTGGAGAAATGGAGCTATAATCGTTCTGAAAGTTGGTATTACGTGTGAAGACGCTATTATAAGTTAAGGATCTTGGCAAACTTATTACTTGCTTTAGTGGCCACAAGGTTTAAGGCGTAACACTCTAGAAATAAATTGGACTGACAGTGACGGGGAGATAAGTTTTAGAATCCCGGTCAGATGTACTGAGGGTGGTTTTTCACTCACCTTCCACGCAAATTCGGAGTACACTTCCTCTAAAAAAAACCTTTATCTCTAAATCATTAGCGTAATTGATACGTATGTGTTTAGCTCTAACGGTTAGTATGACGCGGTGTTAAAATTAATTCCATACAATCATATAATCCAACTTTAAGGTCTGTCTCTACATTTGAATATTGCTGAAGTGTTTATATTTTCTGGGTTGTGTAATTAATAGGAATATAAAATGATACTTTTTTAGAATTTTTATATATCTATTTGTTGCTAGTAAACTAAAAAAGTACTCATTGGATTTAGACGGAACAACTTTGTTATAGGCCTTAATTTTCAGGGAACAGGGTACGCTATGTACCATCACGTTATCTTATCAATGAGCTAAGCAGTGACAGAAAAACCGATAGTGAAATGTATTTTTCAGTTATTTTATGGTTTTTCTCCCTTAAAATACGCAACACATACACAAAAGTATAGGGCCTATACCTTTATTAAGCTTTCCTCTTACTATAAGTTGATCAACTTGTATAGTATATTGAATCAAATTTTCCAATGTGTTCATTTTAGAGTTTACAAACTCAAAAATCAAATTTATTATAGAAAATGAGGCTAATTTTCTATAAGAAATTAGTAAATTTGTAAAAAAAAATGTCAAAACCCTCATTTAATAAGGATTTTCACGTTTAACTTTTATTTATAATTTAAAACTATCTCTCGGACTTTTTATATATTTTTAAATAATAATAAATGTAAATTATTCGTCAACGCTAGAGCTGCTAGGGTATTTGGTGAACATGTGTCGCGTCATTTTATTATAAATGTAGGCCTATAATGTATTTTGGTCAGTTATTCAGATGACGATGACAGGGGAGTGTCCCAATGGGCTATGCTTACTAAGTATGCACAGAAAAATTACATGGGGAAAAAAAGGGGGAGAATTTGAGAAGGAAGTGTTAAAAAATGTTTTTTAGAAAACAAACAAAATTTTTTTTGTTTACCTATGATGTTCTTGTTAGCTTGCATTCCAGAAAACTAATCGTAGTCTAAAGCTTTCTGTAAATTTTACATTCAAGAAAACTTGTTTAAGTTTAGATTTTATTTTAAATAAGATGAAAAAAGTCGTGTTATTTGTAATTTTGCACATTTATTAGCCATTAACTAAATGAAAGGTATTCCCAGAAGTAGATTTTTTATTTAACTTCCTAGTTTTAAAGTTAGTGAAGATTTTGACAGATTTTTCTGAGCACTTATATGGCCGTAACCAGGGCGGGGCAAGTGAGAGCGCTTGCCCCCTAAATTTCTGGAAATGAAAGTAAAGGTAAATTAATTTTTTTTTTTTTTTTAGAACCGCATTATTGGTTGACCGTTAAGTTGCTCCCCTAGGAAAAAGTTCTTCCTACGCCCTTGGAAGTATCTCTTTCCGAATTCAACTTTTTCCCTTATCCTGCGCACCATGTTCTCCAGTTGTATTATAAATCGTCCATTTATTCAATGTCTCAGCCATTGTGACCCCAAGAACCCTTGTCGGTGACTTTTCCTTTCCCTTTTACAATCTATTTCTCATACAAGCTCCCGACAAATCTACGCCATACCCCTAAAATCAAGGGTTACTGTCAAATCACGATTCTTTCTTTTCAACCCCCCCCCCCCCCTTTTCCTTAACCCTTTGTATTTTTTTTGTGATAACACTTTCCCCCTCCAGGCAGACTGGACGCCATTCAGGGGACAAATCAAGAGAAAAAGGGTTGACCAGGGGGGGGGGGGGGGGGGTACGTCAGCTGTGAGAAATGACCGCATCGTAGTTTAGGACCGACGAAGATGTCTTGCTTCTGTTGAAGACAAGACGATACTTGAAGAATGGAGGTAACTTTTACGGACCACGTGTTGGAGAGAGGAGGTAATACGAATCTAATTGAAATGTTACGATCAAGAGAAAGGACTCTATTTTCCTCTATTTTTTTTTTACGAGTTATGTTGGGACATAATCAATGAGAGCTTACCCTAAAAATGCACTTTTATTCGAAAATAAAAAGTATGGCTATACCAAGAACATGGTACGGTTCACTTTTAATGAGAAGAACATTATTTTAGATTTAGAAACTTTATTAAATCTACACTCATACGTTAGGTCATGTTATCTGCAGCTGTCACTTTTTATAGCTATTTCAATACCTATTAAATAATGACAGTAAAATATTCAACCCAGTAAAGAAAATTAATATATTTATATAATTTAAACTGTACTTCCTTCCTCGCCCTAGCTGTACCTTATATTGAAAATATTTGACAAGTTTTCTCGATGAATATATTTTTTTATTTATGGATATTAAACGAACGTGCGAAATTAAAAAATTTGCAAGTTTTGTGTAAATAGTTTGATTTAACTATATAATAAAAGATGTAGGAAATAATTTCAATAAATTTCATGTCAACAAGTCAACGCATACTCTAAAGCCCTTCAACAAAAGAGTCAGTCATACAATTACGGACGAATAACCTGTAATATACCCTATTTAATATAAACTAAATATATTTATTTAGATTTATACATATACTTGATACAAACATAAAATTTAACCTTGTTCGAGAAAAGATATTCCAGATAGTTCTCACAAGACTACAAAGCGATGTGAACAAGCCACGAAACCTAAAAAAAAAAAAAAAAAAAACCAATTTATTCAGATAGCTCAAATGGGTGCAATAAACCCTAGTCAACAGATAAAATCCCGAATTGGGCACACTAAAAATATATTTTAAGGCGGTTGACCCTTTTGATTTGGCATGAAAATTCAGAGCCATGGGAACAAACATTTATCTTCAAGAATTCTTGTTGTTTTGCAATTTTCTTTTCGGAAACGGTTTGTTCAAGAATAGAAGCATGTTTATTAAGCTATACTTTTTATATAGAAACCTCCTTTATAATTTTAACAGTGATCAAATATCGATAAAATTGGCACTTATCAATAGAAAACTGCTGGATTTATAACAAAAAAAAAAAGAGAATGTAACAATTAATAAACATCGATACATTATCCTAGAAGGGGTGTTGAAAATATCAACATAAAAATTTCACTCATTCTCGAGAAAAGCATATTTCCAAATGTATGACTTTGCCGCAAGACATGTCCGGTAACTAGCACCATCTACGGTATCTGTTCTTGTTGGCGCGGAAGTATACTTAGGTTGGTTGTGAGGCCACGCCACGCCTTTCACCTTCCCGCCCACCATACTACAAAATAGGTTTAAAACTTGCACTTAGCAAGGCCAAGGGCTGTTGATAAATGCAGTCTAGAAATATCTAAGACTCTGAACAGGAGTGTACGGCCCAAGATCCAAGGGCAGTAATTTAATAGTTTTTTTATAGTCAATAAAATAAATCAAATAACTCTCCAGTATAAGTATATAGTTTAATTTTCTTCACAGTGTGCAGTTGTTGAATATCTGTCGAGGGCGTCTTGGAATTTATTGACAACTTTTCCTCTCCATTTAAAAAGTGTATCATCTAGTTCTGCTATGCTCATGACAGATATCCAAGAGGTGTTTAAATAAACATGTGAAGAAAGCTAAGTTTTATAATTCTACTGTATCAATATTTTATTTATCTTGACCTAAAATATTTTTGCTGGAAAACTGCATAAACACTGATCTTCTATGTAACTCCTTACACTCCCACGTTAAAAAGATTAGAAATAAGATAAAACCTTACTTTATATAATATTTTAAAAATATAGCAACAATACATAACATTTGTTCAAATTGATGGAACTTGATTATCATGCAAAAGTTTGGTAATCGCACTATTTTAAAAAATCAAGCGTGATTGAGTCTTACTTAAGTATGTATTAAAACAAAAAGAAAAGTTTTGTTGTAATGTGTAATAGAGTGTCTTGTTACACATTCAGGCTGTCCCAAATATTTGCGCTGATCGGATAAAATTGAGGAAAAGTTTAGTTTAGAGGGAATGTACCAGTATTTGCGTGGAGAGCGGAAAACATTTGGCTAAATTAAACGTTGGCATAACTAACCGGGATTCTATCTCCAAATTCCCTGCCACAGTTAAACCATAATTAAGTATATTCACATCTATGTTTGTGTGTCCACCGGTGCGGGTAAAATACGCTAAATTATTTTACAGAAATAATCAATAGAAAGGAGAAAAAATCCATCTAGTGAAAACTTTGTCCTACTACGATATATGATACTTAAATAGAGCGCTATAACCATTTGGTGTAAATGAATTTAAATATGTGAACATTATTTATTAACATGAAATTGTTCTGATACTCAAGTCATCTGTTGTAACCATTTGGTCAACATGAATATAAATATGTCAACATTACTTATCAACATGAAATTGGTCTGATACTCAAGTGACTTATTGTTAACCATTTGGTAAACAAGGATGCAAACATTAATATAATTTACTGACACTACTTTGATCTCATACTTAATTAGCCTCTAGGCTTTTGGTAAATATGAACACAAAGATGTGAACATGAATTCATTGACATCAATTTGATATAACAAGGTTATTACCCATACTTATCATTCAAGAAGTTATAATGACGTGTTTCGCTCTTTGTTGAGACCATCTTTCACCTCCATCAGCCCTTCCACAGTGTGGTTTGTAATCTAGTTAATAAGCCTTCGTTTACCCCCAACACAGCGTTACAGCACAACTCACTTAGTCTGCTATTTAGGCTGGTTCATTCTAGAAGGTTGACTATGTTACCATTCTTCTCAATTTTTTCACTTTTCTCAATTTATCTTCACGGTACTCAAATCAGAATTAAGGAGATTGCATATTTTTAAATATTTATTATATATGTAACTAAACAATATTGTGTCCCATAGTGATTGATGTCCCACAAGTATGGATTTGAAATGGTTTTAAATTATTTCTATTTTTATTATTTAAGTTAACTTTAGCCTATTTGATAGTTTAATTAGTTTAAATTGAACAAATACAGAATTTTTAGCAAAAATAAAGAATAACAATAGTTAAGTTATTCATTTAAGATGCAACAGTGGTGTGAGGAGGATTACGAATTGAAGGGGCCTCATTCTGGCTTTGGGGCAACTTCCCTTCAACCAGTGAAGTCAATATTTTTTAACCATTATATTATACATCTAAAAGTTTTTGGAGGGTTTTTAATGGGGTTTGATTACTTGATAATCTACATTTTTACTATTATAAACGTATTCTGAAAATGGAAAAATGACACCTTGACACGGGAATCGAACCAGGGACCTTTTACTTAGTACGCCAATGCTCCTGGATAGCTTAGTGGTTAGAGCATTGGCGTACTAAGCCAAAGGTACCGGATTCGATCCCCGTGTCCAGTTGTCGTTTTTCAATTTTCAGAATATGATATCTAGACGGAGTAAATCCTCACTAAAATCATAACTAATAGCTTTGGCTATTTGATTCTAATATAGGCCCTAAAAGTGTTAATAATATTTTAAGAATCTAACAAAATAATTAATAAGTAGACCTACGTTGGTTTAACCATCACATAGACCTACTATCTCAAAATATCACCAATTATTTATTGAAGTCGTTGTGAAACATCGAACGAACACTAACTCGACACTCGGCAATAAATTAAAATAATCTAAAAATCAACTCACCACAACCTATTGCAACATACTGTTGAGTATAGAAAAGAGAAACACTGTTTAATGTTATAAGCAATGAACTTACGAAGAAAGTAGAAACACTGGCAGGTAAAGGGGTGTAAGGGCTTAATCCTACTGACCAAAGAATAATATTTTCAGAGTTTGAAGATATCCCACTTCCATTCTATGAAAGATAGTCCACTCCTATGAAATACATACATTTGGTGATTGACAGAGAGACTATTTATGCTAAACTGATATTTGCTTTTAACTGGACAAACATCTTTTCCTTCCATCCTCCCTCCATTTTATTTTCTCTTCAAATTTGTGTAGATATCAGGGCTTCTACAAACTACGGTAGGGGAGTGGGGGATTGATTCCCCCAAAGCGCTCCCGTGGGTACGCTAATAGATGCTAATAGTATTCAAAAATGTTAATTCACTGCCAAATAATTACTAAAAGGTTTTTGATTACTATGGTAAATTAGTCGAATGCTAGTTCTTTAACAAGACACCTAGATATGTTAAACTTTAACGGTTAATAATAGAAAATTACCCACATCGGTAGTACGCGAGCTAAACGTAAAGCTGGTATATTCTGGGTTTCTGGTGAAGTGTAATCCATAATCCATCTAACGTATTTTTAAACTTCTTCTACCCCCTTCCCCTCTTCACATATAACACCATGTAGAAATTAGCCTTCTCCACCTGCCCTCTATATAACACCATGTTTGTTTGGGTGAGATTATAATTAAATATCATAATTTTTTCAAATTTACACAACCGTAAATTTGGCTGAGTCGTTAGGATGACATCCATCATAATCCAAAGAACACGTATTCAAATTGTATTCAAATCTTGTCATCTCCAAATTTATTTAAAAATTTAATCAGACTGAGAAAGAAAACCTTTAATTTTAAAAGAGTGTATCAATAAGTATATAATTTGTTTTAATTTTTTTTATAAAAGTATACAAGGTATCTGAGCCGGCGTAGACTACCATGATATTATTCTTTAAACATAATCAAGATAGTAAATTAAAACAGTACATTATTTTTTAAATTTTGTATTTGGTTATTTGAAAATTAAATTAATGGGTTTAATGACATTACAATGTACACATTTAAAAATAACGCTAAGCAAGCTAATTATTATTTTATAGTAAAAACCTTTAGGTCATATTTAAGTTTTAAAAATAATTGTGAAATAAAAATATTTACTGAATTCTAATTAATAACAATATAATAACAAAAAATTAAAATGTTATAATCGAGGCGGGATATATCTCATGAACTTTGAGTTTCAAAGAGTTATTTTACCAAATGAGTTAAAGTGTGTATTGAACTCAAACACGGTTTAACTTCTACTTATATCAACTGGGAAAATTATGAAACAACAAACTTAGATGCAAACAACTGGAAGATGGTTCCCCAATAAAACGAAACAAATCGTTTAAAATGATGCACTCAATACAATAATAATGTTTATTTTCAGCTAGTATCTTGTATAATGGCTTGTTGTGGCATCCCATCGCTTCAATCTTTTGGCACGTCATGGTTTTACAGTTTTGTCAGATTGAAAACTCATTCTCAAGCGAAACAACGCCACACCGACTCGCCCATTACGAGCTCATGAATAGAGAGTATTTTCACAAGTTTCAACATGCCTGATCAAGGCATGCTCATTAGGGGGTCTCCACCAGCTAGACTGATAAAGAGCCTACAGAGATTAAGTGGAAAATTATTTCATTTGTGAATGCTGAATCAAAGTATAATTACTTTAGAGCAATAATTTCTGCAAGGCAATTGTTTGAATTTGTATTGTGGTTAGCTTTGTAAAAATAAGTTACATTTTTTTTACCATTTGAAAATATTACTATGGACATCCCAGTACCTGTATCCCTGGGGCCAACAATATTTTAATCCAGGCCTACCCCTGATATTGAGATAAGGAATCTAATCCCAGCTGTGTGTAATGAGGATATTTTTTTAATAAATCTTTTTTTTACTCTCCCCTCATGCAAATTCTAGTATATTTACTAATACATTCTAGTTTCTAATCATAAGCTCCATCAGTGTAATTAAAATGTGGATATCTCAAACGAGTAGCAAGATGCGGTAGAAATAAGAAAAACTTATAATATACGGTAGTTTAAATTAACTAATAAAATTATGATGTGTGTCTAAAATAGGCTTAAAATTAATAAAAGCAATAAACTAAGTCCAATATAAAACACCAGTAGAGATTTATGGCAAGAAATCAATATAATGTTTTAATATTAGTCTTCTAAGATCATCAATCGCTACAGTCCAATTTGCATAGGAAGGCCCTTATCTGACAGCTAGGAAAGATACTATTTCTTCTTTCACGTAGAGTTATGAAATTTGCAGCTGACACTTTTAATAAATATAATAAATACCTATAAAATAACACTAATAAAATATTATCAGTGTTGATCGAATAAAAAGTGTGAATGTATTTTCTAAAAGGCTCTTCCTATTGGAATTTTACTGTAATATTTCATCTAATTGACCAAATCATGCAAGTCGCTTGAACTGTAATGAGAGAAATATATCAAATGGAGACAGCTCAGTTCTATGACATCATTAAAGTCCACGAGTCGATTATCATTAGTACAGCTCTAAAACGAAATATTTTCATCCTACACATAGGAATCTAGTACAGGTAGCAAGCACGTTGATAAAGCCGTAATTAGTTAACTGAATACAACTCTGAAAAATGTAATTTTAATGAACGTCTCTAATTTGCTTGAAATAAATGATTTACAGACGAGGCAGACCCATCTTCAAATCCTGGTTTGGGTGGATTTAGGTCTTTAAGAGTTGAAATAGTAATCTGGAGGAATCCGATGTTTATCCGAAGGGGGTCCTAGAAGCTTAATACGTTAAGTGAAATTAAAAATTATAATTATTACCTAAAACATAGCAACGTTTAATCAAGTGACAACCCGTTCTATTCAACTATATGCAATATAAAAAATACTTTTTGAATATTTTACCTGTAGCTATGTATAAGATATATAGTTTTTATTTTTAAAAGAATTGTTATTTTACTTTTTTATATACTAAATATATTTTATGCATAAAACCATTGTTTTTACATTTTTATATATATTTGATACATAGAAATGGTTATTAACATGTTAACGCACACTTTTACCTTATAACACTGGCCCAGCCAAGGGAAGGGGTTTAGGGTTGAAACCCCCCAGACCTTGCTACCCACCTACCTTTTTCTCGTCCCTAAAGGTGTTGAAATATACATGAGGAACTCTACAATTGAATATAGACTTAATGGGCTTCATGTACTGTACATACATCCAGAGGTATCAGTTAGGACCCTTGTGCAAATATGCCAGATCTGGCCCAGAACTTTCTATGAAGCCAAGGAAAATTAACATAAGACCAAAGTGAATTAGTTCAAAAGGATTTTGTGAGATAAGAGTTAGTGCAAGTTGTTTATTTGAATATTTAAATTTTAGCTCATAAAATAATATATATAAATCAAATCTCCAAAATACAATTGATTGAAACTTGCATGTTTGTTTATTATAACATTATACATGAATAACAATTTGTTCATACAAACATAAAAGTCATAATAATTACAGAATTATAACAATTTTTATGAATTTTAAATTATTTTGGATATTATTGTTTTTTTTATGCATTTGAATTTTGCAGTACTTAAAATTTCAAATTTTCTCACGATCAAAACCAATGGACCCCGTTTAGTTGGTCAGTGAAACTAAACCCCCCACCACAAACGAATCCTGGCTGCGCCAGTGCCTTAAACAGAGCAATTTTATCAACTAAACACTCAACTAGATGATATATAAGTGTTATTTTACAAAACACAGGAGGGTGTTTTACATTTCAGGATAAACCAACTCTTCGCATTTGTTTACGAAATAAAATGGAAGGTTTTTTTAGTAGAAACATGAGTAACTTTGACGTAATATCATTAACTTATGAATATGTGTGGGAGTCCTGGGACCTGTAATGAGCGTGAGCAATAAAGTACTGCCCCCATTTCTTGGAGTGTGTATGGCTCAGATTCCAATTCAAGACGCCCGGCGGGCGTAGGTGGACTATAATAGAGTCAAAGTTCACTTTAATTAAGGAGTATTAAACGCTAAACAAAATTTAGATTAAGTTACGCTTTTAAAAACAATAACTAAAACTCTGCTGGCTCATATTGTTAAATGAAAAAAAAAAACAAACTTTAAGAACATTTAATTTAAACAAACCAGCTCCTCTTTCTTTAGCCATGTACAATGAGATGGGAATTTATCTTTAGATATAATTAATTTTAATTAATTAAAATTGTTTTGAAGGAGCTTTTAAAATCTTGATAGGACTATAGTTTTATTTAAAAGACCTAATTTTTATGCTATAAAATACATTAAATCATTTTGGTTCAGGTACTAGGGACAAACACACAGACAGACATACATGTGGACATACATAATAAGTAAAACCCAATTTTTGTGTTCGTGTTCACATAAAGCGCAAAGATTCGTCATAATCTCTAGACCTATTTTATTTTCCGAATACAATATTTTCTCTTATATGAAGAAGTAAAAATGACATGAAGATCATATGACTTGACGCAAGAATAATCGACAGTATACCTAGTAGCGTTTCTAGCTGTTGAATAAGATCCTTCCTATAAAAATTGGAGTATACCAAACATTTGCTTTGATTATTAAAGCTGACAGTTTAAATAGTTCTTTAAAAATAAAAGTTTAGTTACTTAGTAAAATATTTTTTTTAATGTTTCCTTTAAACATGTAAAGTAAGTTAAGAAAATAATGAGGACACCATTACATCCCCAAGGACGTCTTCTTATAATGTTCGTTAATATAAACACATTCTTAAGATAGCTAATTAGTGAGTAGCCGTGTCTGTAAACTGTCAAACAAAGCCGGGTAACCCAAGTATATTACGATGTTGAATAGTATTCTTTAGAGTGCTCTAGTGACAATATTCAAAAGCAAAAGGGCTAGGTGAGAAGAAACACAAAGTGTTGAAAGTTTGTTAGCGGTAACAAGACGTTCGGGTATTTACGGTGAATTGGTTTTGGGGGGCAGGGGGGGCTTATTTTGGAATATAAGGAAGGGACTATAGAAACAGTGGTTTAACAGCTGTTTGGGGCATTAGCCTCAGGTGTGACAGTGAAGTGGGTATGGGTGATAGCCCAACTCTTGTCATTAAATGTAAGTTGGGAGAACAGTTTGTGTCGGAGGGTGCTCTTAAGTCTCAGGTGAAAATAGGGTTCATCAGACAATTAAAATGCATTTCAAGCCATTGCAGTAAATAATGTAATATAGTCAAAAGATTTATAATATACAAATTTAGACTTATACTAGCCCCGTTGTAGTTTACGGACATATAACGTGGTCTATCGCCCTGAACCAGGATAATAAATCAGTACTTTTAGAGAAATATAAAGTACGGTGCATGAGGCGGACTTTCTAGCGCTCTTATCTTAACATATACATTTACTAAAAACTCGTAGGATTTGTGAAACGGAATAATAGGTCTAAACATAGTTGTACAAACACTACACCAAAGATCATAAATGAAATAATATACACTGTAACTTCCTGACTAAGGTATAAAGAACTAGGAACACTGTTACAAAAAGATTGAGAAAAGATTAATATATTTATCCACGAAAAAGCATCACAATCAAATTTATTATCAAAGACCTTAATTAAAAAGTATGATTATATATGTTTATACCTTAGAAATCATTGGTTTTATAAAATTATATTTTGGATAAAAACTTTTTATCTTTAATAGTAGTACAATTTTACAACGTTAAGTTATTACCTATCTCAAATAGTTGTGAATAAATGATGAAAAATGGGAAAATTTCCCTTATGTAAAGTACACTCAAAGTTATTTTTATGAGAACATGAGAATTTCCATCTTGTTTATAATGATAAACCTTATCTAGATATAAAATTTAAGCAAAATCGTTAAAGTAAGCTTTGAGAAAATTAATTTATTCTCTTTTTGCCTTTAAGTAAACTATCCTTAAATTTAGGGTTAGATATCCAATTCCAAAAATCTCTCAGGGGGGCTTTATAAAAACCCCAGACACCACGTTTTAGCCCAATCGAAAAATAGTTTCGGCTCTAAACTGAAGTACAGACAGACAGACAGACAGAAATACGGAATTGCGAGAACTACTTATTTTGGTTTCAGGGGATCATGAAATGTCAACATTAATCAAAATCTCGAGATCAATTTTTTTTGTCGATCACAATTCTTTCTCTCCTAGGTGTTGAGAGAGAGTAAAAAGTACTAAGAATGAATGTTGGGCCTTAGAGAGATGAACACACGGGAGATTGGAGAAAGTATCTCAAGGAAGAACTTTATGGCTTAGATGTATCTCCAAACATATTAAGGATAATGAAGTCACTCATGTTGATGTAGTGAGGTCATGTGGTACCTTAGGGTGATGGCAAGCGTGTGTAGATAGTTTTATCTGAGAAACTTTCACACACAAAACCAAGACGTAGAACAAGACGCCGATGGGAGGAAAGTGAAAACATATATTTGAGGGAGGCTGGGTGTAGGTTAGGGGTTTGAATGGGGTGCTTACGTTCTGGCAGCCATGAACTTTAGAGTTTCTAAAGTCCAGAAAATTGGTTCTTCATTCTAAAAACAGCGAGTTTTTGTTATCTTATAAGATAAAATAATTTGAAACAAAAAAATATTAAAGTAGTTTTCTTCCTGAAAACCTAGGATGTCTTATTGTTGTATAAACATGTTACTGAACAAACTTTGTGAATAAAAAAAAATTGTAGAAAAGTGTGTACAAAATGTGTGTCCTTTACCCAACTTAACTGTTAATTTCCGGCACACTATGGTAATGTTTTGATTTTAGCTAACTCTCTAATAAGTATTGTACCCCCTTTGATGGCCACATAGACTAAGAAAAGCAATATTTGAACACTATATATTTCAAATTGAATTTCTGTGATAGAGCCAGGTAAAAACTATAAATAAGTACAAATTCTATTTTATAGAATCACTTTTTTTGTGAAAAAATATATAGTCACACAAGTTCTAATAACTTATATAAATTGAATATAATAATTGTATTTTTTTTTACATAGACAATAGGAAATAGTAATGAACTTTATTTTCTATGAAATTATATTTTAAAATGTATACAATTAATCTAATTAGTAATTTTCGAAAAAAAAAAATCGAAAACTTCGAGTACTTGAATTTTTTGAGTTTTGTAAATATCTTGGAGCCGATTTAGAACTTGATTTAAACTCAAATTTTTTAGTACTTCTATACCCCTTATGATTAAAAATACAAAATAGTTTTTTATACGACTATACCTAAAACAAACAAGTAAACATGACTGACTCCATAAAACAGCTACCCGTGAACATTCTCACTACCAGACTAACAAAGAAGATTTCCTCCCAGTTAATATAGAAGGTGCTCTATCGACACGAACAATAAAATCAAATTACATTTCATTCACGCATCGTTTCTTAGCAAGGAATCATAAAATGTATAAATTATTAAAATCTAGTTCACTAGGAAAGAGAGAAATGCAAGCAACCTCATTTATTGTATAGCTTCCAAAGAGCGGAACGTTTATTCATTGAATTAATCATCAAGCTTCCATTTATACTTCAGTTTCTTGGAATTATTCACCGTATGCAATAAAACATCTTATTTTAAATTGCGCTCCAAATATTAGCATTTCCAACATTGTTAAATAAAACATTTCTTCATTCAATTGGAGAAACTTTCAAGTAGAATAGTAAAAAAAACAACTAACACATGTGTTCATTAATAATTGTAAAATGAGTGCTAGTTTACAAACTAATAAATTCAGACAATTAATTTACTAAAATCTAAACTATTTGACATTTTATAATTAACGTTTTATTAGCTTCAAAACTATTGTAGACGTAATGTATGGCAGAGGCCTTGTATGCAAACAAATGAATATCGCACTTCTGGTTCCAAAATGCCAGAATACTTCATTGAACAATAAGCACTGAATTAAAAATTAATTTGTTGCACCCATTACTGCTTCCAGCCTGTGGCCTCAACCAGTTCTATAATTCAAACCATATATTTTTCCACTACCGATTGGAGTGTCAGAGATTCATTTACATTATAATCTAAGTTAAGTCTAGAACTGACACACCATCCTGTACACGACCATTAATTTATCAATGAGAAAGGCTAAACACATATTTCACCAATGATACATTTTTCGGCCATGCTGGGAATCGAACCCAGGAATTTTACCTCAGTAGGTTGACACGCTAATGACTGAGCTAAGGTATCGATATAAAATAAATTGTTTGGATCTAGTTATTTACTGTAATGATAAATAATATATTCTACTTATCCTTCATGTTCGCCAGAGGGAGATAGGGGTCCAGTCTACGGTCGACACGTACCTGTATCAAGATGATGGGATAATAGTGGATGTTATTAAGTTGTTAACATCCAATCTTAACGTCAATGTTCTCTGCGCTAGAATATGCCATCGGGCGTGTAGTGAGGGTGAGAATGTAAGAGGCACAAGAAACTATAAATAGCCAGCCTTAGGCTAGTATGAGACCACACCTTACAGGAAAAAAGACATCCGTTTTTCACAGACATTGTCTGTAAGTGTATGACCAGTTTTAGGTTATGTTATCATACAGTAGCCCCATGGCTTCTTTGGTGCTGACTGAGAGATAACGGCTTTGAAAAGTTACCAAACCAAATTATGTATCCCTACTCCGAATCATCTGGTCTGCAAAAACATGTGTTTAGCAGCTGTCACTTCTGACAGTCAACATTTAGGTATATACCTAAATGTTGACTGTCAGAAGTCAGCTGTGAGCTGTCAGTGAGCACCAAAGAATCCATGGGGCTACTGTAGCTATGTTCTGATTGGTTGTAGAGTACGGTTTCAAAATCAAAAGTTTTTAAAACCGAAAGCTTCTCTATTGGCATTTGGCCTAGAGCTGTCTTCGAATATGGGTGTGTGTATACCGTCCACATACATAATTTATAATTTACTGAATTTAATTGGTAGTGTTTTTCGTGTGTAGATGTAAATTTAACCCGCACGTGTATGTTTTTAATTAATAAATAACTAATAAAAGTATTTGCATTGGCCGCAATTGTCAACACAAATTTATAAATTAGCAAGTTGAATTTATTATTTTACAACGAGTAGAGTACGAGTAAGGTGTGGTCTCATACTAGCCTAAGGCTGGCTATTTATAGTTTCTTGTGCCTCTTACCATACGATCAAATAAATTACCGTGTCGAAATTATTATCTGTTTAAAATTCTTCTTCACGTATATAAATATATTGCGTTACAGTGTGTGGGCCATTGGGAGTCTTAAACCTAACTTAAGCCTAATTTACCAACCCTGGTGATCGTTGGGATAGTTCCTCTTAAGTAAGAGAAATATACTCAAGGTACCAGCCGGGAATTGAAGCCGGGATCCCAAGAATCGTAGCCAGGTGCACTTACCAATACACCATATGACAGGATATCAAGTGTAATGCCTTCAAGGGCCATGGGTCTCAAAGTACAGAAGCCGGTCTTTAACATTTCGTTATGTGTATGACGGGCTGTGTGCGCGGGGCCCATTATTGCTCTTCTCTCTTTTATGGGCGAGAATGATCCGTCGGGCCGGGTAAGGTTGGGGGGAAACACTAGCCAACTATTTTTCCCCACATACCTCTGGGAAATATATGGCGGAATCTAAAGGAAATTGATGTGCTGTTCCCAGAAATGTCATTAATATTTGTGTGTGTGCGTCTACATAAAAATACATACTCAAATTAAAATTTTATAATAAACCACCAATTTTTAGTACCATACAATTAGACATATAATACACAATCTTTTTAAGGGTTTTTTAATGTTAATATATTGTTACCACCCACTCTACTATCTCTTAGCTACGGCCACACTAGACTAAAAGGAAAGTGAGGGTAAGCTACAAAAAATTATAAAGAAGAACGACATTAGCAACAATTTGGTAACAATATGAATATTTAATTTAATAAAATAACAATCTGAACAATAATTTACTGGCCTCAAACATCCATCAAGGTTGTGTTGAAAATCATATTAAACAAATACGCAGTTCTATCATGTGAATGTTTCCAAACATGAAACATGTTCTTAAGTCAACTATGTCAGTCTGGACGAGACAACCACTAGATTCAACAACACAATATCAGTTTCACAACAGGGAATATTGACAAAACTAAAGTGTTGACTATCCGAGCAAATTACATTATAATGTCTAGTCAGATATTTATTGAATACAAAAAGAAAAGAGCCTAATGGGCATCTTTAAAATTGTACGAAAATGGTCTGCTACGCTACATTGAATACAGACAAAAGAAAAAAGGGAAGTTATATTTAATAACGTATTGATATTTCGAGGATCACAAGAGTTTGGCTTACAGACCATAGGTCAAACTCCCGCGGGACTATTAAATGTTGACACAACTACGGACGTTAACAAGATCCCTAATTTGTTAATAAAAATTATATAACATACAAAAGGAGTCTAGATAAACCACAATCAAATTCAATTAAATAATTAGGAAAATATCAAAGTCAAAATCAATCCATCAGCAAAATTTTACGTTACTTTACCAAACAATTCAAAATAAGAAAGCATAGTCAAAAGATGAGTTTACATTAACAGCTAAATTCAAACAATTCAAATAAAATATTTCTAGCAAAAATTAGTTCATACAAATATATATATATATATACATTCAGTGACCTCACTGTTTAATTGGTGGCAAAAAGAATTAAATGTCTAGTTACAACATTTACAAACAATATTAATTGTAGCAAATAGTTTACGTTGCCTATTCAGGTTTATTTTAATAAATACGTTACTTTAATTTCAAATTTGAACAAGCCATAGTTCAAGTCTATTAAAATAATATCGATGAAATAAATATATAGAGAATACGAAAACATCCTGAAAATGTCCAAGTCCAGGACGGACTTATCTTGACGGCGTCTAATACAATATCCTAAGACATGACTTCTCCTGAAGGCGTCCAATTTAATAGTCGACACGTCTTCAGAATAACCGGGCTTAAATAGTATTTCTAGTCACCTGGGTTGAAAGGGGGGAGTGAGTGGGGAGTTGTCCATATACGTCAGTGACGTCCCATCGGACACTTCGATGGATGAAAATCAGCAAGTACACCATCGATCAAGCTTGGATTGGCTGGCCTTTCTTCATCACGTCTGCCAGTGTTGACAAAATATCTTTCTGACCAGAGCACCAGTGATGTACACACCTCACGCGCTGTCTTGGTGGTAGATTTGATAGAATCTGTCTTGCCCGCAGGGTGGCAGGTTAGTCGTAATTCCTGTACTGTTATGAGCGTCATTCTTGGGTCCCATTGGAATCATTTTGACTCGTACGCTTCGCACATCAGATGTTGTTACACCCAAGCTTGTTCGTCCCACTCTTCAATTTAGGACGCGGTGAGTATAGTTCAGTCTTGAAGGTTGTTCTAGCCAGAAGATACAAAGGGTAAGTACATGAACATTTTATTGATTACAGGGAGTTTATTCTTGTTTGATCTGGCTTAGTATTGTAGATGGATTCTACATTGGACTACAATAGAGAAGCTGACTATTGCAGGGATATTATTAATATTGCGGTTTCATATGGAGTGGGTATTATGACCTAAAGCTTAGTATCAGGGGTGCTATGATGTAACATTACCAAATGTTACAATATAGCAATTTTATTAATTTATATCATACAAATTTATGGTACATTCTACATAATTAAAAATAACCGGGAACGTGGTGTAGTATTCAGTGAACCTGGCTACAAGCCTTGGGGTCCTGGGTTCAATTCCCGGCTGCTACTTTGGGTATTTTATCTTAATTAAGAGGGACTATTCCAATAGTCAACCAGGTTTGGTTAGTAGGGCAAGTTATGTTTAAGTGTTTCTACTGGTTCCACACTATCACCGTCACACTCACTATCACCGTCACACTCACTATCACCATCACACTCACTATCACCATCATACTCACTATCACCATCACCTCATCTCATTGGGACATGGAAAGAGCCTCGACGGAAAGAATGTACTATTAGTACTTTCGGGCATCCCCTGGTAAACAGTACATTAGTACGGGCTCATCTTTCCACTACTGGGCTACGAGGTATGTATCCCAGAATATTAGTATTATTAATATTATTACTATCGTTTAAACTGATTGCCATGCATTTTTGTTTTCTTCTTAAAGTCCGTTTTGGATTTCCACTCAAGAAAACAACTGTAAACTTGTGACATATCACATAACGTTACATTAATCTTACGGTTCCGGAAACTACATGGAAATTAGCGATCATTCACTTTAGAGATATAAAAATAATTTGTTTAGTCCTGCAATTGGAAGTTATTTCGGCTGGCGGGCCGCACAGAACGTACTCGGGGGCCGCAAGTGGCCCAACAGCCGCGGGTTGGGCATCCCTGGAGCAGTAGCTCAGTTGGTCAGCTTATCATCTTTTAATGTGTTTAAAATATTAATACCACCTCTATAATTAGGAGCCTTTATATAGAATATCCATCAGTTCTTGGCAATCCAGTTCTTATTAATATAATTTAAAAATACTATTAATAAATCATAGTGTGTGATAAATATAAATGGATGTAGGACTAGGACTATTGGTATGGATAGAGTATTAAAGATTATATATATTATCATATATTTTATCTTGTTTAAAACTAATTCAGAATAACTAACTCATAACCAGTGATATAACTTATAAATAGATTCATTGAAAACAGACAATTAAAAAAATTAATGTTTGTTTATTATGTACAAATCTGGAACCAAGATCCGGGCATCGAAATTCAAAATAATAGAACCACCATCTAAATTGGCAATATTTTATACTAGCTATAAATGCATCCTTGTGATATTGTTTCAATTTAATTAGTACACAAATTTTCACTACTGAAAAAAATTTAAAAAATTAGCTGTATTAATTTTTAAAGTCTTTTGACTACCAGAGGTATTTTTATTTTGCACTGATTACACTATATCTTATAAGCCACAACTTAGTTTAATCAGTCAGGTATCAGTGTAAACATCGTTTCTCTAATGGTGAACATTTAGAGAAACCGATGTTTACACTGATAGCTAGCATTTTAGCCTTGACCGATTGTACGGAGTGCAGGCCGATCTGTTTTGGAATGACCTATGGACATTGATTATTTCTAAGCAGTTTATTTAGTATTTAAAGTCAATTAATATTTTAAACATGAACTATGTTGCTTTGAGCGATATTGAACGTTTTCTAAAGTACTTTCATTAAACATGGAAAGTCCACACACAAGCTGTAGACATTAATCTAAAATATAAAATTAAAAAAAAAAAAAAACGACTTAACTGTAGTTCCCAAAATCTTCCGAGAGTAGCGTACTCTAAAGTAATTTTAATGATGATTAAACGCACACTTTGGCTACGAACGATTTAATGCCACCAACGAGGTTTTGTGTGTATAAAAAAGTGTCGCGTCTTATAACACGTGATGTTACTAAGGGGCCGTGAGTGAAGGAGAAATGACAGGGATGTATTAACCAAATGCGCTTAATGAAGACAAATTGGTGGTCGGAAACGTAACTCTAGGGGGGGGGGGGGACACACATTATGTTTTGTAGGGAGGACCGTGTCACAACATCAATGAAACAAGCTGAGCCCGCAAATTAAGTTTATAAAGGCAATAAATCATTTTGGAATACATACAAATAATTAATGAAATTATATGATTACACGCTGGAGAAATGTTAGAAACTAATCACCATAGGCACCACTAGCCCTTAGTTATGCACGCCCTGGTTTAGTTAAATTTATAAGATCGAAATAACAATACATAAATTTTAAAAGATTTTAAGACGTAAACTTAACACACATACTCCTAAATATAATTCCTAGATATTGAAGGAGGATACAGAATGTATCTATTTGTAATTTTGAAAAAATGTTTCAAATTAATAACTTGAATAATATGATAATGGAATAATTTATTTAAAATACTCACATTAAACATTAAGAATAATTGCTCCAAACATGAATTTATGGTTCTAAGGATGTCCCCTTTTAACATATTATTGGAGGGCTTCCCCCTATAAACCTTGATAACGTTGCCCGTACAAAACACCTCAGTGCATTCGACCGGGTTTCGAACTCTGACCTCTTTGCCACTAGCAAGGCAGACTAGACGATCGTGAGGTTTATTTCATGGGGCCAGTTATACTGATATATTTCAATAAAATTTGGATTGTTTAATATCTGAATAAATATAAAATTAAATAATGGGAATTTATTTTTAGTTCAACTAAATTCCACGTTCACTTTCCATTTAGGTTTTACGCATATTTCTGCAAATGGTATAGTAGGGATGACGTAGGATTGTAATGATTACCCCTCCCCCTCCCTCATAGGTGGGTCCATATATAAGTTTACAAATTTTGTTAGATAAAAGTATAGTAAAGTTTTCTAGTGAACCACCGCATACCTAAAATAAGAACGACCAACTGGAATAAGACAAACTGGACCTACAGGAAGCCCTACCAGGAAACATTGACATGAATACCGAACAAGACATAGACGCGGCCATAGACTTATTTACAACAACTCTGCAAGAATCCTACAAGCTCAACACCAAGACATCCCAAAAGCAACATGATCTCAAAATGGACCACCCTGACTTAAACTATCTGCTAGCCCTGAAGAGGCAAGCACGTAGGGACTGGCAAAGACTAAGAACCCCTAACGAGCGCACCCTATACAACAGGCTCAAGGCAATAGTCAAAAGAACAGTCAACCAAACACGGAGAAAAAATTTCAATACATTTGTAAACGACACAGCCACCACCTTACAGAAGACCTGGACCGTAACAAAAATACTCAAAGGGACCACAAAAGATCTAACACGCCAGCCATCCACGGGCAACTGGGAATGGCTTACAACGCCGTGGACAAGGCAAAAGCAATAGCACTAACTCTGGAGGACCAACTTAAGCCCAACCCTATCAAACGAAAACTTTAATAGAGAAGTCATCAGAACAGTCAATAACTACATACAAAGACCCCTATCAGAGACACCAGCCCCCGTCACAAACCAAGAGCTCCAAGACACTATCAAGCAGCTTAAACAGAACAAGGCCGCAGGACTAGACGGAATAAAAAACGAAATGTTAAGAAACTTACCCGAAACAGCAATAGACCACCTCACACTGATTTTCAACGCGGCCCTTAAAATTGCATATTTCCCTAAGGTCTGGAAGGAGGCTAAGGTGGTTACTATTCCAAAGCCTGGGAAAACGCCATCTTCCCTCAAAATAGGCGCCCCATAAGTCTTTTAAACACTACAGGAAAACTGTTCGAAACAACGATACTAAAGAGACTGAAAAGACACACACAAGATCACAAGATAATTCCGGACATTCAATTCGGTTTCAAATCACACCATTCGACCATCCACCCATTACTGAATTTCACGGAAGACGCCACTGACGCCTTCAACAATCGCGAATACTTAATAGCCATATTTCTCGACGTGGAGAAAGCGTTTGATAAGGTATGGCATCTTGGCCTTATCCAAAAACTGATAGACTACAACTTCCCAAGTGGTGACATACATCTTATTTAAACTACCTTAATAATAGACAGTTTCAAGTATCCGTCGAAGGCACCCTATCGGAAAGAGTACAGGCAGAGGCAGGAGTACCGCAAGGTCGGTCCTGGCCCCCTTCTTGTATAACATCTATATATCAGACGTCCCGACTAAACCGAGAATGACTATAAGACTCTTTGCCGATGATACTCTAATATACACCAGGGAGAAAAACATCTATTACGCCTCTTTAGCGATTCAACGATATTTAATGACTTTTGAATCCTGGCTCTCCAAATGGAGAATTAAAGTCAATGCAGCCAAATCAACAGCTTTAGTCATATCCAGAAGAAGGCAGACACCACCGGAGAACTTTGTGATACACCAGGAAGAAATACCGTTCAAGACAGACACCAAATACTTAGGGGTACATATAGACAGAAAGCTAACGTGGGCGAAACACACCACCGAAACCAACAGGAAGGCAAAGGCCGTTTTCATTCAACTTTATCCGCTTCTTAAAGGTAACCAGCTCACCCAACATACAAAGCTTACAATATACAAATGCGTAATACAACCAATCATTCTTTACGGCTGCGTAGCATGGGCTATGCAGCCAAAACCCACCTCAGCAAACTCCAAACGACCCAAAATAAAGTGCTCAGAACTATAACCGGCGTGGATATACGGACTAGAATCGAACATCTACATGCATTAACAAAAAACAAGACTCTCGCCGAACTCTTCTGTGAAAAAAGAGCCAGGTTCTATGAACAAGTACTAACACACGAGAACCCCATTATAAGGACACTAGGCAACTACGACCCGCAGGAAGAGAGACCATATAAACGGCCAAGGCTGGAGTAACGTGGAAACACGTTAAAAAAACGGTAAGGTAACAAGGTAAATGGTAACAAGGTAAAACGGTAACATCCACAACCTCATCATCATTCCATCATCATCAAACCATTCATTTCTCACCATCATTCCATGAGGATAAGGGCTAGCATATGCTGCCTGTAACTCACATAGCAATACAGCCCTTTCACAAGTGACCTAGCTTGGCGCTTCTGTCAAGGTGGATATCTTGTGTCGGGCTACAAACCAACTCAAACCGTGTACTTTGTACGATTAAATCATAGGTACCAAGTCATATAATGCTAAGTTCATGCAACGAGGATAACCGGGGGTCAAGGTTCGTCCTACCTCCGTTTATGAGCTCCAGGTGTAAACCTCGAGCTTGAGCAAATTGTCAGTCGATACATCCTCCGGGAATCCTGCACTAACACTCAACTAAACTCGAGACAGACGTGCCGGTGCTAATTACTGTAGCGGGAATCCTAACGGTGACAACAAGCTACAGTAGAGCGTAAAGCGGGGCCGGCTGCGAAACAATACCTCGCAGTCGGTGTCTGTCCTCGGGACACCACACAACATAACAAGCCCACCACCACTGCACAGAGGAGGACACATTAGTCCTCCCACACTGGCCACTAGCCTGCCCTTTTCAGGGCCGAGCGAAATGGCCGCCACAAAACCAACTGAAACTAGACCAGTGTTCATCATACCACGGACCAACAGGAACCCAAACTTCTCCAACTCTGAAACCAACATTGACTCATCGGACATGGAAACCGACCACGACGGAAACGGCTCATTCACACTTGTAGACAAACTTAGGAGAAAGAGGAAATGCAAGAACACAGACACGGCGCAAGCCAAAAAAACCATCACGACTGTCGACAATAAATACGAACCCCTCAACACCGAGACCAAAACAAACAACGCCACACCCTCAACACAGGCAGACACCAACAAGAAGGAGAAATTTCCTCCAATCGTCACAGTAGGGATCCACAACTACAAAAAAATCACAGAGATAGCAAAAAACACTGAAACCACCACGGCCGTGAGCTACATTAAGGATGGACTGAAGATCCAAACTACCTCAGCACACGACTTCCAACTCATTCAAACCCTCCTGAAAGAAATAAACCAGGAGTTCTACACATACTCACTTCCTCGAGACAAGCCATTGAAGGTAGTCATAAAGGGGCTGCCGCCAAATATGGACCCAACAGACATCAAAACAGAACTGATAGATTTAGGATACGCAGTGACGGACGTGCGTCAATTTAGCAGGAAGGCAGAAGGGACAAATACCACACAGACTGTGACACTTCTCCCCACATTCTTGGTCACACTAAAAAAGACAGAAGCCCACACCACCATCTTCGGGTTAAATACCTCAATCAGACGAAAGTTAAAGTAGAACACTACATCCCTCCCAGAAACACGATTGTGCAATGTCACAAGTGTCAACGACATGGACATACAAAGAACAATTGTTCAAACATGCCCAGATGCGTGAAGTGTCTCGGAGCACACCTCACCCCCAACTGCTCCAAAAAGGACAACACAACACTAGCCAGATGCATCAATTGCAAGGGCCCACACACGGCCAACTACAGTAAATGCCCTGTATATGTGCAACTGTTGGAAGCCAGGGCTAACAAACTGAACACACAACTGACTCGACCCACCAAGACGGCACCCCCACCTACGTCAGAAAATTACCCTCCTATCCCACGCACCCGTCAAAACGTCCCCCCGACCCTTCAACCAACCCCCGGCCCATCAGCTAAACCAACAGCAGAGGCCGCAACAATTTACCGTTCCTACACCGATGTCATGATGGGACGCAACAGACGCCCCAAACAAGAAAACCCCACCTCCCCACTCTCAGACATAAAGGATTTCATCAACCTACTCAAGGACCTAAATATATTCAAGATACTGGCACACTTCAAACCATACCTCACTAGACTCAGAGAGGCGACCGACAAGACTGAAAAGTTAATGATATTACTGGAGGGAGTGACTGAATACTTTTCGACCGACTATGACTAACGCAAACGAGACGGTGACTAAAGACATACTTCGGGTTTTTATATGGAACGCGAATGGGATACTCACGCAAGCAAAGGAACTAGAAGATGTACTTAAAACTTACTCTATTGATATTGCCCTAATAAATGAGACTCATTTAAAGCCAGAAAAAAATATCTCTCTATTTGGCTACAATATATATAGAAACGATAGGAACCAAGGCCAGGGAGGGGGTACAGCCATCCTTATAAAAAACCACCTACCTCATTACCCTCATCAATTACAAAATCTCCAAAATTTAGAAGCTACCGCAATAAATGTAAACACCAGCGGCGGGAGTGTCCGATTCGCGGCCATATACAAACCCCCGACTAAGACGCTACTACCACAAGACTTAGAGTGGTGATAACAGACTTCAACAAACTGTTTTTGGCGGGCGATCTTAATTCAAAAAACACCATTTGGAACAGCCGACTAACCACCGGGAACGGACGAATTTTAGCAGATCACGCCGACGCACACGACTATGTAGTTGTTGCCCCAGATGAGCCCACATTTTATCCTTCAAACTATCTAAACAGACCAGACGTCATTGACGTGGCATTGACCAACATCGGTGTAACCACGGAGGACATGACGGTACTAAATGAACTAGATTCTGACCACAATCCTATATTGTGTGAAGTTAAAACTAACACCAACCTATTGATAAGGGGACTCAAACAAACAATAGAAACTTGTAACTGGGACGAGTTTAGGAGGACACTAGAGGATAATATACCTGATGTCCAGAATATAGATACAATAGAACAGGCGGACGCTTCACTACAACTATACACGACCACAATACAGGAAGCCTACAGAATAAATACCACTAGGAACCCCATACATCACGACCTCCGTCAACAACACCCAGACTTAGACTTCCTCATAGCTCAGAAGAGGGAAGCGAGGAGAGACTGGCAGACCTACAGAACCCCACAACACAGAATAAGCTACAACCGACTCAGAGCAATGGTTAGGCGGAGAGTCAAAGACATCAGAAAAGATAGATGGGACACTTACGTCACAGAGGCTGCACTAGACACAGACAAGTTGTGGAAAGTAACACGACAACTCAGGGGGGCCACCAGAAACAGGACTGTACCAGCCATTCACGGGAAAACGGCATGGTCTACGAAAGCACAGAGATGGCTGAAGCCATAGCCGAGGTTTTAGAAAAACAATTCAAACCAAACGACGAGCCACAAGACTACGACTTCACCAGAGACGCGACCAGAACAGTCAGGGACTATCTAGAAGGGCCAAATGACACTAGAGCAGAGATAATTACTCTGGATGAACTCAAAACAACTATAAAGTACCTTCCTAGGAGGAAGGCGCCAGGACACGACCGCATCACCAACGAGATATTAAAACAAATACCAGAGAGAGCGGTAATAGCGCTACTTACACTACTAAACGCACTACTGACGCTCTGCTACTTCCCGTCTGACTGGAAGCTGGCTAGTGTAATAACAATCCCCAAACCTGGCAAAGACCCGATGTTCCCTCAGAACAGAAGACCTATCAGCCTACTAGCGACCCTGAGCAAAGTATATGAGAGACTAATTCTCAAAAGACTAAAAGCACTAAACAATAGAATAGGAGTTATCCCAAACCTTCAATTTGGATTTAGACGCCACCATTCCACCACACATCCCGCATTAAACATAGTAGAAGACGTAACTGCCGCATTTAGAGAAAAGAAATATACAATAGCGATCTTCCTAGACGTAGAAAAAGCTTTTGACAAGGTTTGGCATCTTGGACTTATACAGAAGCTAATAAAATTCAATTACCCCAAATGGTTAATCCTCTTGATAGCCAGCTTCCTCAGACAGCGTACGTTCCAGGTGGTTATGAACGGCAAAAGATCACAGACACACACTATTAAAGCAGGGGTACCACAGGGTTCAACTCTAGCACCACACCTATACAACATTTATGTAGCAGACATTCCCACTCATGATCAAGTACAGGTTAGACTCTTCGCTGACGACACCATGCTATATGTAGCTAATAGAAACATAAACTACGCATCACTAGCTATGCAACGATACCTCCTTCTCCTCCAGGACTGGCTCTCAAACTGGAGAATTAAAGTAAACCCCACCAAATCACCAGCCGTAATCTTAGCCAAAGGTAGGAAACCGCTTCCCGCTCCACTTACCCTATTTGACACAGAGATCCCACTCCAAGACGAAGTCAAGTACCTTGGGATCACAATAGATAGGAAACTCACCTGGAGGAGCCATATAGATAAGACCAGAAAAAAAGCAATGGGTAGATTCATACAATTGTACTCACTGTTCAGAGGAGGGCAGCTCCCAATTCCCACTAAATTACTATTATACAAACAGATAATTCAACCTATCATTCTTTATAACTGTGTAGTATGGAGCTATGCCGCCAAATCACACACTCGAAAACTCCAGACAGTACAAAACAAAATACTAAGGATACTCACAGGGGCAGACAGATACACTAGAAATGCTGACATACACATGATGACAAACTGCCGCCAACTACAAGAAATATACCAGGACAGAAACAAGAAATTCTACGAACAGACTGAAACACACGAGAACGAACTAGTTAGAGGACTTGGACAGTACGACCCGACTGAACCACAACACCGAAAACGACCCAGACTGGTGTAGATGAACAGCCTCCCGACTTAGACCACCTTCACCAATCGCACATTTCATGCCACAACTACCTTAGTCACGGCCGGACGCCACTGGGATAACCGCCTAGGTCAACCTTCTAGCCAGAGAATAACGCTGGCGCCACTGACGGCCCCAGATGGGGAATGGAAATGTATCCACCTCACTCCTAATCCCAAGAAAAGAAAATCCTATCCCAACAAGCAACTCTTTATAACCTTTGCCACCGCCGGACTCCACTGGGATAACCGCCTAGGTCAACCTTCTAGTCAGAGAATAACGCTGGCGCCACTGGCGGCCCCAGATGGGGAATGGATATGTAACCATCCGCGTCAAACCTATTCCCTACAGTCAAGTTAAACCTTTCGACCCTTCCCGGAAATCGACTCACTAAATCATCCACAAATCACAATCATACCTTAAACACACCTACCCACATCCCAAGAAAAGAAAATCCTCCCCAATTCCCGCGACCCAGCGCAATCACTCACCATCACACCTTAAACACACCTACCCTCATCCCAAGAAAAGAAAATCCTCCCCAACTCCCGAGACCCAACGCATTCACTCACAACTCACCACATTCCTTAAACACACCTTCCCACATCCCAAGAAAAGAAAATCCTCCCAAATTCCCACGACCCAGCACAATCACTCACAACTCACCATCATACCTTAAGCACACCTCCCCACATCCCAAGAAAAGAAAATCCTCCCCAATTCCCGAGACCCAGCGCTATCACTCACAACTCACCATCATACCTTAAACACACCTTCCCACATCCCAAGAAAAGAAAATCCTCCCAAATTCCCACGACCCAACATAATCACAATTGCACCTCAAAGGGTAATTTACTAATACACGTGTAATTCTTTTACAGCCTCATTTCATCTGTTTCATTTCATAGGTATTAATTTCATTCACGAGGTTAAGAGTCACGACAGTGACTCGGTACTCAAACAACAAATCAGCCCTTTCATAGACAACCTGGCGTGGCATAACTGTCAAGTCAGATGTTCTATGTCGGGCAACAGCCGAAAGGACGAGGATAAGGGTTTGTGAAAACAAACTGTAACTCGCATATCAAATCAGCCAAAACTTCCCACTGCTTGTCAATGACTCTATTGGCAAGTGGGGAGGTTGGGGCAACAAGGGAAACCTAGTGAACCCCCCCCCCCCCCCCCCAGCCAGCCTTAGCCTCTGAAACAATTTGTTTTCCATGTCCTTGGCTGTAATGTGAAAATAATATAAAAGGTGTTTACCTCGAGCGGTTGAGTTTAGAATCGAATCGAAGCACGCACTACATAAGAGGAAAATTTAGACGGTTACGAGGCTTACATTGAATTTAATGCTATAATACAAAATAAATGCTATAGTGTACATCATAGACTTTATCTCTCCTTGACTTAAAATTGAGATATTTACTTAAAGCTCGAAAGATAGGTGAAAAGAAATAATATACATTGTTGCAGAAATATAATAGAAAATATCATAATTTTATCTAAGAGCATAAATGAAATAATATATACTGTTACAGAAACTTATTGAGGGAAAAGATATATATCGGTCCGCCAAAATACATAATAATCTCCCCATTCTCAAAACTCCATTAAAAATATGTATATTTGTTTATATCTCAGAAACTATTTATGCTATAAATTTTTTTTCAAATCATTATTTTTAACTGCTATATCTTTGTAAAGATGTGGATATATGATAGTCATCAAAAGGGGAAATATATTCTTGTGTAAAGTACCCTTACAAGTCATTTTGTTTATAATGTTAAACAATGTGACCATCAAAATCGTTAAAGCTGATTTCAAGAAAATTGATATTTAGTCTTTCTGCTTTTATTTAAAATACCCCTAATTTAAGGCTGGATATTTGATTTGAAAAAATAAACCTAAGTGGAAGCTTAAGAAAACTCTAGATTCAAAGTTTTTACCTGATAGAAATGGTTTGAGCTCTAAGCCGAGATACAGACAGACAGACGGTAGTATAAACAACATTTTTTGGGTTCAAAGGGTCATGAAATGTCGAAATCTATACAAATATTTTGTTGGTTTTTTTTTACGATCACAATACTACCTTTCTCCTAGGGGTGGCAAAAAATAAAATGGTCTTCATATATTTATACTGCTTCATCATGAAGAAATTTATCAAAACAATTTTAAATTTGATTATATATTAATTTTAAGCCTATAATGGAAAGTTATTTATTCTATAATTAACATATTGGTTTAACTAAACATTAGTTATTAGCAACTATAAAAATCAATACACAAGCCGCTAATTATTGTAATTCCGAGAATGTTCATGGAGGAGAACACCAATAAATAATTTAAATAACTGTCCCCTTGGTGTTATTGACAATGCACCTGGCTGGCTATGAGTCTAGGGGTACAGGGCTCGATTTACGGCTGGTACCTAAGGTATTATTAAATATATTAAAACTAAAGACTTAGATAGTGATTGATAATAAAGATGAATGAGAAAGAATAGGCTAAAAAGTTAAATTAAAGCAAAGTGATAATTAATAAGTTAAACATTTTACAATGAGAATCATAGCATTAAATAAAAACATATGCAATAATATGAGTCAAAGGGGTAAGCTAATAGAGTGAAATACATATATATGGTTGGCAATATTTATATCAATTAATATTATATGACAATCTCTTAACTACGTTTTTCAATCACGTTATATCTCATGAAATTATTTTGTTTATGCTCTTATCTGCTTTATATTTCACTCTTTTTTAAAACTGTATCAATTGTTTATATTTAAATTATATATTTTTAATTAATCCAACTTTAATTCTAACTGTTATTACCATGTTACACCCATTGTTTTGTTATATTTTTGACTTGCAGTTTTACTTATTGCCAACCACATATATGTATTTCACTCTATTAGCTTACCCCCTTTGACTCATATTATTGTATATGTTTTTATTTAATGCTATGATTCTCATTGTAAAATGTTTTAACACATTAATTATCACTTTGCTTTAATTTAACTTTTTTGCCCAGTCTTTCTCATTCATCTTTATTATCAATCACTATCTAAGTCATTAGTTTTAATATATTATACACTCCTTACGGAACACTCTTTTAGAATGTTCTCTAAAATGTTGTAAGGTATTATTCCCAAAATGGTATCCCCCCCAATGATCACTAGGGTTTTGTTGGTTAGGTTTAAGTTAGGTTATCTCTCTACTGGTTCCACACCCTCACACTCACTATCACCATCATCTAATCTCATAGGGACATGGAAAGAGCCTCCACGGAAAGGATGTATGATAAGTACATTCAGGCGTCCCCTGGACACGGTGAATTGATACTGGCTAATATTTCCACAAACTGGGCCACTAATGATTTAGCCCTGACGCGTAATACTAGCTATTACTATTATAACTTACACGGGTTGTAATATGACACCTGTACCCAGAATCAAGCTTGAGACCTTTGGCTTAGTGATTCAATGCACTCCCACTGTGTTATGCAGGATTATTCCCGTGATCAAAGTCAATCTCTCATAGTCGTGTTGTAGACCTGTCAACATAACAGTCCTCCCAAGTCTCAGATGGCTGTGGTATATCTGATAGATCACGATACAGTTGGTTGCTCATATGTAGCGGACTAATCCCAAACGTCCATCACAAACTATGAGTGAATACCGGCCCTGGCCATTGGCAGGATAAGCTGTCTCAGGATCAATTCCCGTGCCCAGTTGTTATTTTCACCTAATTTAAGCTCACTATCTATTATATTTGAAACTAAATAATGTAGGACTCAAATTTCTCAAAGAGAAATTTTACAAACGTATTGAAGTATTAAATTAGAATAGAAACTATAAACATAGTTATATCACGATACAAGTTCAATACATTATTGACTAAATGATGAAAGGAGAAATCAGGTATCCCTCAACTCAGAAGAGGATAATAATCACTCACGCCGGGGATCAGGATTTATGAATTTCATGCTCATTTTGTCTGGTCTGACAGGGTCAAACAGTTCAGGATTTGAAGAGTGAAATTAAAAAAAACAGTGTTATCCTCTTTCTATCCATACAAATGAGGGTACATTTCCAATAAATGTTACTTTTATCATTCCTAGCTCAATAGTATATATATGTGCAGGTAGTTTGAACGGTTATCAAGACGAGGTGCACATACAAAAACCGTATTGACTGTTTTAACTTATTTAAAATGTTACATAGTATTTGGTTTATTAAGGGGTTGAAGATACTAGGAAATAAAGGAGATAACATAATGATGAGCTAATTACCCTGTTCACATAACAAGAGACTGTAGGCTGGATATTAACATCTTGCAGGTATCGGTGGGCAGGACATGCAGAGTCAATGGGAGAATCTAGAACCTTGTTCAAGGTACTGACTAGCAAACTCAATGGGAAGAGACCATTGGGAAGACACTGCCACAGATGAGAGGACAACATTAGAATGGACCTGAGGGGGTTGGGTGTAACGAGGTGGACTGGATAGAACAAGCTAAATATAAGGATAGGGTGCAATGAGGTGGACTGGATAGAGCTAGCTAAATATAAGGATAGGGTGCAATGAGGTGGGCTGGATAGAACTAGCTAAATATAAGGATAGGGTGCAATGAGGTAGACTGGATAGAACTAGCTAAATATAAGGATAGGGTGCAATGAGGTGGACTGGATAGAACTATCTAAATATAAGGATAGGGTGCAATGAGGTAGACTGGATAGAACTAGCTAAATATAAGGATAGGGTGTAACGAGGTGGACTGGATAGAGCTAGCTAAATATAAAGATAGGGTGTAATGAGGTGGACTGGATAGAACTAGCTCAATATAAGGATAGGGTGTAACGAGGTGGACTGGATAGAGCTAGCTCAATATAAGGATAGGGTGTAACGAGGTGGACAGGATAGAACTAGCTAAATATAAGGATAGGGTGCAATGAGGTGGACTGGATAGAACTAGCTCAATATAAGGATAGGGTGCAATGAGGTGGACTGGATAGAACTAGCTCAATATAAGGATAGGGTGTAACGAGGTGGACTGGATAGAGCTAGCTAAATATAAAGATAGGGTGTAATGAGGTATACTGGATAGAACAAGCTAAATATAAGGATAGGGTGCAATGAGGTGGACTGGATAGAACTAGCTCAATATAAGGATAGGTTGTAACGAGGTGGACTGGATAGAGCTAGCTCAATATAAAGATAGGGTGTAACGAGGTGGACTGGATAGAACAAGCTAAATATAAGGATAGGGTGCAATGAGGTGGACTGGATAGAACTAGCTAAATATAAGGATAAGATGCAATGAGGTGGACTGGATAGAACTAGCTCAATATAAGGATAGGGTGTAACGAGGTGGACTGGATAGAGCTAGCTAAATATAAGGATAAGGTGTAACGAGGTGGACTGGATAGAGCTAGCTAAATATAAGGATAGGGTGCAATGAGGTGGGCTGGATAGAACTAGCTAAATATAAGGATAGGGTGCAATGAGGTAGACTGGATAGAACTAGCTAAATATAAGGATAGGGTGCAATGAGGTGGACTGGATAGAACTATCTAAATATAAGGATAGGGTGCAATGAGGTAGACTTGATAGAACTAGCTAAATATAAGGATAGGGTGTAACGAGGTGGACTGGATAGAGCTAGCTAAATATAAAGATAGGGTGTAATGAGGTGGACTGGATAGAACTAGCTCAATATAAGGATAGGGTGTAACGAGGTGGACTGGATAGAGCTAGCTCAATATAAGGATAGGGTGTAACGAGGTGGACTGGATAGAACTAGCTAAATATAAGGATAGGGTGCAATGAGGTGGACTGGATAGAACTAGCTCAATATAAGGATAGGGTGCAATGAGGTGGACTGGATAGAACTAGCTCAATATAAGGATAGGTGTAACGAGGTGGACTGGATAGAGCTAGCTAAATATAAAGATAGGGTGTAATGAGGTGTACTGGATAGAACAAGCTAAATATAAGGATAGGGTGCAATGAGGTGGACTGGATAGAACTAGCTCAATATAAGGATAGGTGTAACGAGGTGGACTGGATAGAGCTAGCTCAATATAAGGATAGGGTGTAACGAGGTGGACTGGATAGAACAAGCTAAATATAAGGATAGGGTGTAACGAGGTGGACTGGATAGAGCTAGCTAAATATAAAGATAGGGTGTAATGAGGTGTACTGGATAGAACAAGCTAAATATAAGGATAGGGTGCAATGAGGTGGACTGGATAGAACTAGCTAAATATAAGGATAGGGTGCAATGAGGTGGACTGGATAGAACTAGCTAAATATAAGGATAGGGTGCAATGAGGTGGACTGGATAGAACTAGCTCAATATAAGGATAGGGTGTAACGAGGTGGACTGGATAGAGCTAGCTAAATATAAAGATAGGGTGTAATGAGGTGTACTGGATAGAACAAGCTAAATATAAGGATAGGGTGCAATGAGGTGGACTGGATAGAACTAGCTCAATATAAGGATAGGGTGTAACGAGGTGGACTGGATAGAGCTAGCTAAATATAAGATAAGGTGTACGAGGTGGACTGGATAGAACTAGCTAAATATAAGGATAGGGTGCAATGAGGTGGACTGGATAGAACTAGCTAAATATAAGGATAAGATGCAATGAGTTGGACTGGATAGAACTATCTATATAAGGATAGGTTGCAATGAGGTGGACTGGATAGAACTAGCTAAATATAAGGATAGGGTGTAACGAGGTGGACTGGATAGAGCTAGCTAAATAAAGATAGGTGTAATGAGGTGGACTGGATAGAACTAGCTAAATATAAGGATAGGGTGCAATGAGGTGGACTGGATAGAACTAGCTCAATATAAGGATAGGGTGCAATGAGGTGGACTGGATAGAACTAGCTCAATATAAGGATAGGGTGTAACGAGGTGGACTGGATAGAGCTAGCTAAATATAAAGATAGGGTTAATGAGGTGTACTGGATAGAACAAGCTAAATATAAGGATAGGGTGCAATGAGGTGGACTGGATAGAACTAGCTCAATATAAGGATAGGGTGTAACGAGGTGGACTGGATAGAGCTAGCTCAATATAAGGATAGGGTGTAACGAGGTGGACTGGATAGAACAAGCTAAATATAAGGATAGGGTGTAACGAGGTGGACTGGATAGAGCTAGCTAAATATAAAGATAGGGTAATGAGGTGGACTGGATAGAACTAGCTAAATATAAGGATAGGGTGTAACGAGGTGGACTGGATAGACTAGCTAATATAAAGATAGGGTGTAATGAGGTGGACTGGATAGACTAAGCTAAATATAAAGGATAGGGTGCAATGAGGTGGACTGGATAGAACAGCTAAATATAAGGATAGGGTGCAATGAGGTGGACTAGGATAGAACTAGCTCAATATAAGGATAGGGTGTAACGAGGTGGACTGATAGAGCTAGCTAAATATAAAGATAGGTGTAATGAGGTGTACTGGATAGAACAAGCTAAATATAAGGATAGGGTGCAATGAGGTGGACTGGATAGAACTAGCTAAAATAAGGATAGGGTGCAATGAGTGGATGGATAGAACTAGCTCAATATAAGGATAGGTGTAACGAGGTGGACTGGATAGAGCTAGCTAAATATAAAGATAGGGTGTAATGAGGTGTACTGGATAGAACAAGCTAAATATAAGGTTAGGGTGCAATGAGGTGGACTGGATAGAACTAGCTAAATATAAGGATAGGGTGTAACGAGGTGGACTGGATAGAGCTAGCTAAATATAAGGATAAGGTGTAACGAGGTGGACTGGATAGAACTAGCTAAATATAAGGATAGGGTGCAATGAGGTGGACTGGATAGAACTAGCTAAATATAAGGATAAGATGCAATGAGGTGGACTGGATAGAACTATCTAATATAAGGATAGGGTGCAATGAGGTTGACTGGATAGAACTAGCTAAATATAAGGATAGGGTGCAATGAGGTGGACTGGATAGAAATATCTAAATATAAGGATAGGGTGCAATGAGGTGGAATGGATAGAACAAGCTAAATATAAGGATAAGATGCAATGAGGTGGACTGGATAGAACTATCTAATATAAGGATAGGGTGCAATGAGGTGGACTGGATAGAACTATCTTGTTGCACCCTCTCTGAGTCCTGTACCCCCCGGCCAACAAAAGGGATAAAAGGGAGAGGATGAACTTAACATACAAAAAAATGGAAATTATAAAAAAAAAATAGATTCAACAAAATGAGCAGTTTATTCAATTAAATGACAATAGCGCAGATAACAAAAATTGGTCTCATTATATCATTATGAGTACAGTTGGAAATTATGCTCGAAGCCAACAACTTTATATCATTAAAGTTGCGCAAGTGTTTAAACAAAAGGAAACATGAAATCCATCATAATATTGATAGTCCAGTCTATAAGAGACAATAACAAAGCGAATATTTTTAAATGCGATACAAAATTATAAGGGCCTAATGGGCACCTTGATATGGTTCCAAAGGTTTCGTAATTCATAGAAAACGATATCATAAATATAAAGATTTAAATTTGACGACTATACAACAGAGTCTACACAACGTGAGGGTTCGACTACCAGACATAAGCCAAACTCCCGCGGGACTATCAGATCTGACCTAGAATATGGAACAAACAGTTCCATCAATTAACAAAACTTTAGCTGTTCAAACAGAACTTACGTTACAAAAGATTAAAGTCATCCTAATTTAAATTCCAATAAAAAGTTACTTCACGTTACGTTAAATCAAACCATAATTTTAAATATGAAAAGTTACTTCGATAAAAAAATTACTCTACGATTCCAAACAATATAATATTAACAAGTCAAACTTCTAATCAGCACATAACTGAGGATATTTACGAGAACAAAAATATAAGCAAAAGTTACAGCGCCCGAGCGGCGACCTATCTAAGATAGAATATTTAGACATTTTTTGGCGATCAAAATATTAATACGTTAGATTTTGAAACTGAATATTATATGCAAAAAGTTTAAAGTTTATAAATAAGTTAGAGTTCATAACTCCACCCGTCTAAGCGACGATTTTGATACATTTTACAAGTTTTCTCCAGCCATTGTCCAGATCCATGACAATGGTCTGTCATCGATCGTTGATCGTAGGATAGTCGATTATGGCAAGCTTGCACAGCCATTATATAGGATTTCGTTGTTCTGGAAAGAAGGGGGGAGTACACCAAACACGCATATGATGACGTCAACGATGCCTTCAAACAGTCACGTACACCATTGTTTATTCCGCTTGCTCCATCGGAATATCCGTGAATATCTCCAATCACCCGATGTTTTGAAGGAGGTTCCTCTAGTCTCCGTCAGGGGTCGGATACATAATTGTCTTCTAGTTGATGTTGATAGTTCTCGGTTCATTTCATGCTAGTACAGTCGGAGTGCCGAGTCGCTTTGTTGACCCACTGGATCTCCCTTGACCCACTCGCCAATCTAGGAGTCCAGGTGCCGGCCAGCCTTGCAGGATTCTATTGTGAGCTGATTAGTATTGTAAGTACACGAACAAATTAATACTTAGAATTGGATTGAGTAATAAATATATTGTCCAGTATTGTCTCTAATGTGTCTTCTTAGCCTACAAGAACTACAACAGAGAAAAATACTATTGTAAGGATCCTAGTTGAGTTGAATTTATTGGAGCGATTAGTATGCTTGCTGTCCAGTTGTAACATTATACCACGTAATGTTACAAATCTCTAATCACGTCAGTATGGGGCGGGTCCAGTTGTAACATTATACCACGTAATGTTACAATCTAAATATAAGGATAGGGTGCAATGAGGTGGACTGGATAGAACTATCTAAATATAAGGATAGGGTGCAATGAGGTGGACTGGATAGAACTAGCTAAATATAAGGATAGGGTGCAATTAGGTGAACTGGATAGAGATAGCTAAATTTAAGGATAGGGTGCAATGAGGTGGAATGGATAGAGCTAGCTAATATAAGAATAGGGTGCAATGAGGTGGAATGAGTAGAGCTAGCTAAATACAAGGATAGGGTGCAGTGAGGTGGACTGGATAGAACTATCTAATATAAGAATAGGGTGAAATGAGATGAACTGGATAGAACCAGTTCAATATAGGGATATGTGACTTACTTTTGTGTAAGTGTGGCAATGAACTTTAGAATTCCTAATGCCATATAGTAAATGTGTCACATAGTGTTTCTAATACAACACAACAATAATATCAAAATGAAGAGAATAAATATTAGTTTAATTGCAATCAAGTAATCAAAGTGCACTTAAAATAAGTTGTTTTATGTTGTAGAACTATGATATGAAAGTAGGACTTGCATGTAAATATTTACGAAACTTAACTAGATTATGTTTCTTATTTGGTCTGTATTATTAATATGTTTTATCAAATGTCATAGTTGCATAAAATATGATCTGATATATGTTTCGACATATGAATATGTATTAGTGGATTTATTATTCTTTGTTAATATTCTACTGCAATTGTGATTACACTATATTGATTCATTTATCACAAAAGGTATAAAGCTTACCTTTCATGATTTCACTATGGGGTAGCTTAAGAAATGACATGGTGTAATCCATCGAGATAATACTGTTAGGTTTCAGGGTAAACGAAGTGTACATGATATATGAAAATATTTCATCAATATTGTCAATGTTAATATTCTTTAAAACACCCACAAACCTGCATGGCAATATTAGAAAACATATTTTTATCACAAATTATATCCATTGACATATATAAAACCCAATTAAGAGACAGTAGAGATAAATATAATAATTCTGATGATGCCACTTTGTGTTATTTTCGTGGAAAAGGTTTGCTTCTCTCATCAATCCAATTAGTAAAAAAAAAAAAAAAAAACATTCTTTTGAAAAAAATTAATTAATGAGGTTTTTATGTTTTAACTTAAAATTAATTGAAGAACGTATCTACAATTAAAAATAAACCACAGTTAAATTATTTTTAGTACTCCAAGCACCACGTAAGGGGGTGGGGGTGGGGTAAGAGAGTATTTGGTTTGGTTCTAATTTTATTGATAAAATATCAAATGTGTGGGGTAACAGATGGGAAAAATAAATTTAAATTAGAATTATAGCCATGTTGTATTACCAGGTTCAATGGGTACGTGGACTAGATATAAATATATTCTAGGCTAGTTTGACGGTGACGATGAGGTCGGGAGTAGAATCCTTGATGAGTATACTAAATGTATTTTTCCTAAATTGTTCCCTACTTTGCCTATAAGAAAATGTGAGTGAACTTCTTCTAAATTAACCTTCTAAAGTCGGTGACCTGGTGGTCTAGGGTAAGGTGTCAGACTTCTATGCTGGCGGCCGGGGTTCAATCCTCGGTCCCGCAAAGATTTATCTGATTACCAAACCCTTCCTTCACCTCTGACAAGACATCTTGTGAATGTGGGGAATGCCAGGCCTCCACCGTGGTTCGGATTCCACGTTAAACTGTAGGTCCTACATTTCATCTCACAATCACTCTACCATTACACACATTAGCGTAAGTGCGTATAACCCGAATGGGTAGCAAGACGCGGTGCTAATAATAATAATAATAATAATAATAACCTTCTAAACTCTACTTCTTAGGTCAAGTCATTGATATTATACTGCCGAAAGTACTATTTGAAAAAATGTAGAGAAAATTAATACAATCTTATCATAAGTTTTTAATAATTCGTGTGTTTAGCAAACTGATACGTAAGGTCTACTCACAGGTTCAGTCCTGATAACCGAATAAAATTCACTTGAGTGAAAAATTACAAAATGGACACGGGGATCGAACTGGGGACCCTTGGCTTAATGTGACAATACTCTACCTTGCGTCCCAACTTGTCATATCAGGTACATTTATGGCTTGTTCCATCAGGTTTATTATTTTCTCCTGGACAAGTTAGTTACATGGTCATCTTGTGAATGTGGGGAATGCCAGGCCACCAATGTGGTTCGGATTCCACGTTAAACTGAAGGTCCTTCATTTCATCTCACAATCACCCTAACACTACACATTAGCGTAAGTGCGTATAACCCGAACGGGTAGTAAGACGCGGTGCTAATAATAATAATAATAATAATAATAGTTACATGGTGACAAGATGGAGGCTAGTGTGTCTCTCTCCGGTTCTATGCTCGGAGAAAAAGGAAATCAAATGTATTTTATTGATAAGTACAAGTTCAGATTCCATAAAATGTTGACGAATAACCTCCAGAGGTGGTCCTGCTGGAATAAACTCTCTTATAGTGGTGACATTGTTAATAGTTCGCGACAACATAACCATGAAAATAATAGCGAAGCTGTAGTTAATCGCCAGAAAGCTAGTAACTGTCTGACGTGAAAGACAGTTGTAGATATATGTGACCGACCAAGGAAGATAATTAATGAACAATTACAGAGAGGTGATAACGAAGCCTTAAGCCTTAACACATCATACTCACTATGAGATGATATGATAATAGTTATTATGAAGTTATGGATTTGGTGTGAGTCTTAAATCCCACTTAAGACTAATTAACCAAACCGTGTTGACCGTTGGGATTATTCCCCTAAAGGGGAAAATACCATAGGTACCAACCGGGAATCGAATCCGGGACCATTATTCTCGTAGCCATGTGCACTGTCCATTACACCATGGAGCCAGTTATCTCCATAATAAAATCCTGAGACTATAAAAACGAGAATATTAACCAGTTTAAAAAAATTTCCCTACGTGTTCCACCTATGCTGAGTTAAAGGGTATCATACACATAGGGTAAGAGCTAAAATATAATGGTGTTGCTAATACTTAGAATTTAATACTATTATTACAAACTGGTAAATTTGGCATGACTTGAAATAGTTTCTGCTTTCTCGGCTATACACGTCAGCATCTGCCTAGCTGACCCAATAACATTCCAAAACCATCCAAATTAATACTAATACAAAAGCACTGTATAAGAAGAGAACTAAGTCTACTGTTGAAAGGAAATTTTAAATAGCTCGTGAAATAATGCGAGTTTGATTATATCCCAGTTTGCGGAAAGATTAGCTAATTCTAATTTACCGTTTTCCGGTTGGGGGGGGGGGGGGGGGGCGGAATGTACTAATTCTACATCCATTCCGTGGAGGATACTTCCATCTCTGGATGAGATGAGGATATGGTAGTAGGTATGACGGGGCTAAGCCAATGAATATCTTAACCTAATTAAGCCTAACTAACCAAAGCCTTGTGACCGTTGGGGTGGTTCCCCTTTTGGAAAATACCAAAGGTACTATCCAAGAATCGAACCTCTATACCCGTTGCAAGGTAGACTGACCACTACACCTCGGGGCCAGTTAGCTCTTGAAATGAAACGCATGTGTTTCGTTCTGGTTCGGTTTTGATTTGTTTCACAGAACAACGTAATTATTCGAAAACATTCATTACATTAATCTTAAAAATATGTTTATCTTCTAAAAATAAAAAAAAAATGTGTTGATAATAATATTTTTCTGGTTTATGGTGCAAAATATTTGGGGTCAGAGCACATTTCTGCGAGCATGTGAAATGCTGCACCACTCAAACCGATTCTACTCTCCTGTTTTCAGCTAACGTGTTAATTAAGTTATAAATTCGTCATGGACCGAATTAGTTTCCAAATAATTAAATTTGATAAAATTAACCCCTCAAAGAACCCCTTTACATACTAAAATACTGAAATATAAATGCATTGGCCAGCAATATGTCGGTCTTTCTACATATCTGCTCAAATACGTTTGCGTATTAGTAAATGTGTACGTACTAAGTTTTTTTACACAGAATGTACAACTTTCAACACACTAGACTATTCAAAGAAAATAGAGTCAACTCTCGATTCTACGACCTTTCACGGTTCCCTGGAAAAGGGCCGTTATTTCGAAGATGTCCTTATTGGAATTTTAACAGATTTTGTCCTACCCCTGACCTTCATACGAAAAAATTGCATTTTTTAGACAACAAATAGCGTGGGTCATCAAAAATCGTTTACAAAATCCAACCAAAACCGTAGCCAAATCAAAATAGCAATGTTAAACAATAGCATGGTTCGTCAAAAATTGTTCACAAAATCAAACCAAAATAGTAACCAAATCGAGAATCTAAATAACAATGGCAAAAGCAAGCCTGGCGCGTGATGTAATGGCAGTCACGCGCGGGGAGACATTGTATTGTTGTGGGAGGGGGTGGATATAGTCAAGTTCTATTGGCTGGCATTGAAGAGGTGGTGTCTATTTTTATACCTGACCCACCCCAGTTACTAGTAATACAGCGCTCACAAAGATAATTGCAACGCGGCGACCTAAATAAATGCAACAAACACATTTTACAGACAATTTCCTTAAACTTTTCAACCTCTTTTCCCACATTTTTCACGGTTCCCCAAAAAAGGGTCGTTACTTTGAGAGGGATGCTATTCCCGGGGTCATAGAATCGAGAGTTGACTGTATGTTCTACACCAAATATTATTGCTGAGGGAATTGCAGGTCCTTATGAGAAATGATTCATGTTTTTGCTATCTTTCAATTAAAGAGTTAACTGTTGCCAAATCTCCTAGCTCTCAGTTATGTCGGAAGGTGTAAGAAGGAGCGACTGGCAACCTCGACTAACCGGCGTTGCGAAACTTGTACTATATTCGAGGGTAGATTGACCACACAAAAACGAGAGAATGACACCGTTGTTTCCCAAAAGTAACCAACGATAATATTTAGTATATCTGCTCTGAAGAGTGGAGTGTGGCAGTAGTGACCGGTTAAAAGGGGTGGGGGACATATTAGTGTTCACAGATAAGGATAGCACAGTGATTATTCACTCTACTCTATTTTTGTTTGTAAGATCATCTGACGGATTCAAACTGTAAACATAAACAATATGGGTGTAAAGGATTTTAAATCTTTGCTGTGGACATTAGATAGGTATTTCAATAATAGTTTTGAAAGTTATTAACATAAAGATTAATAGTATTGTATAAATTATCAATAATTATTTTTAAAGATCCACCAAATTTATTTACAAATAAAAATATAACTATTACTTTAGTATTAAAATTAATGTATTAAAAGTTTAACTGTGGCTTATAGACAGGAGTGGGAGCTGAATTCGCAAATGATCTTTAGAATAATATATTTGTTATCCGCATAACAGAGCACGTAGAATAACCGTCAGACTCTTCTGGTTAAGGTTGTCGATGGGAAGGTTGGGGTTCAAATCTCATCTCGAGGTTCTGTGGATGATTTTCCTAAGTAATATCCTACTCTCCAATAGAATGTGGATATCTAGGCCGAATAGTAAGACAAGATGTATCTGTTTGCCTCTAAATTAACCCAAGCCTTTCAGTGTGTCGACACTGAGCGTATCAAATTACTGCTTTATAATATATGTCTTGCTAGTGCGGATTGCAGATAATGTAATTTAAAATTTGCCAAATACTGTATTGTTAATAACAATGCAAAGTTTGAATCCCGGTAGTAGCAAGGCATAGCCATTTAAAATATGTAGTTATACTTTTATTCTGTAGGGAAGAAGAGTTTTAGAAAATAATGTTATGTTAAAGAAATAAAGTAAAAAACTCACAGCTGGTGCAGTTTTTGAGGTGTGAGTGTGGGGCATCCATTTTGAATTTTCATGTTTTGAAGCATATTTTGAATTTTCAAATTTTGGTGGCCATTTTTATTTTTCAAATTTCAATAGGCATTTTGAATTTTCAAATTGCGGTAGCTATTTTGAATTTTCTGATTTTAAAGCATAATTTTAATTCCGATGGTCATTTTGAATTTTGGCAGCCATTTTTACTTTCCTTATGTTCCAATAGGTCTCGGCAAGATATATTTATTGATTGATTGAAATTTGATTGATTTATTGATTTATAGGTTATGTGGTGAGGGGTGTTTGCATTAAATAACTATATAATATTTTAGCTGGGTTAAAATTTCGCTGGTTTCGTACTCTATCAGAGAAAGAAGACATAGTATTTCTGTGGAAAAATTTCTTAATCGAGGTGGTATGTAAATGCGGTGAAAACTACGAGATGTTAAAGCTATTTAAAAAAACCTAAAACATAAAGACAAAAAACAAACATCTAAAGGTTCAGAACTAATCCACTAAAACAGTAGGGCTATTATGAATTTAAATCATAACACAGCAAGATAAGAAGTAAATACATAAATTAATTGCTAATAAAAATGTAAGTTTATGTATAGTAGTAAATATTTAATAGACTTAAATGTATTTAGGTGTGTGCACTAAATTATTTACACTTACATTAAAGAAAATTATGAAGTCAAATAAAAAAATATAATCCTAATCTTTATAGTATTTAAATAAATATAAATTTAACTTTTCATCAGTTAGCGTCTTTTAAAGGAGATACCAAAATAAAAGTATTAAAAAAACTTTTTTTATTAAAAATATATTGTCAACATGTTTAGGGAAAAAAATGTATTTAAAAAAAAATCCCTTCAAGGCATTGTTGGCCATACCCATAGCACGAGCTCAGTTTCCGATGTCGAGCTAAGTAATTTCCAACCAAAATAAACGGCTCTGATGAAACACGCTGAGAAAACAAACGTCTCTGCCTCGAGTCTCTTTAATTTCCTGTCCACTTCAATTAAAAGTTCTTTCTAGTTAGTTTATTCACCGCGCGGCAAGATCAACTTCATTTAAAAGGTCATGTGTAGAGATTGCTAACTACGTTTACCCATTTGTAAGCACGTAATCAAATATACATCTTGTGGAAAGTAGTGTTAAAACAAAATGAAACATTAAAAATATAGCATTTATTTCTCAACCCACGAGACAATAAAACCAATTTAATAATTGGACGACCACTTTCCCTGAATCATAGACATATATTTCTTTAATCGTGGTTTTATATATATATATAACATAAATATAACTTTGAGAGCCACCTCAGTGGGCACGTGGTCTAACACGCTATTCTTGCATTAGGCTAGACTACCAATGATGGGGAGATCGAAGTTTGAATCTCGGTCGCGTGTACTGAAGGCTTTTCCAAAATGGTTTTCCACTTTCACTCCACGCAAATGTGGGTACACTTCATATTAATGTAACCTTTCTAATCCTTAAAACCACAAGCGTAATTATATCATAAGAGTATGAGCCGAATGGGTAGTACGACGCAGTACTAAAAAAAATAAAGTTGAGACTTGTCAGCTGTGAACTGCCTGGTGATTTATTAATTACGGGGTGGTTGAGGTTCGAATTCTGGCTATGTAATGATGGCTGTGGTGGCCGAACCTTATTTGTATATTGTGGCTAGATAGTAGCAATAAGAGATTTTGAGGGGTATTGAATGTGATGCCTCTAGAAACTATTTGCGACCATCGTTACAGGTATTGACTGGGGAACTGGGCATTGTAGATTATGCTCAAGAGCGGGGTCAGGAAGCTTTTTCTATCCCAATCTACATTAAAAACCATATCAAAGGTTCCGCGATAAGCCCATTCTCTCTCCAATCTACTTTTGATTTTTGTTTTTGCTACTATTTACATCTTATATCTATTTCTTAGAAAGCAAAACAAAATTACACAAGGAGAAATATGTTAAGGTACCTTGGCAATGTTAAATTGGGTATATTTAGGTACATTTATCTCGGCATGTAATAGAGCTAAAGATACATTTATTCTTCCACCCAAAAAAACTTTAATCTTTATTGAATATTTTATCAGGAGTTTTTGAAAATGATTACCAATTTTCATAAATATTTAATGTTTTATTTATATTAAGTATTAAATGTTTCCCTTTATTTTTATATAAAATATTTTATTTAATACAAACTGCTTGTGTTCACTCAAATCCTCTTGTTAACGTGCATGGAAAGTCACATACTGAATACCATGGACTTGAAGCCATTCATAAAACCATATTCTCAACAAACAAAATTCGCAAATATTTGCGTTACTAATAAATAATTAATCAATTCATAATGTATTAATTATCATTAATAATATTTTTAAATATTTGTGTTTACAAGGATTATAATGTTTAAAAGTTTATTCTGTTTAATCCTCACTTGATATCGCCTTTTTTTTAATGTTCAAAAATTGATATTGTTGAAAGTATTAATAAATCTGAAGATTTAATTTTATTTCTAGTTAAAATCATTATTCCCGTGAATGATTTGGTAGGAGGCCGAGTTCTTAGATTTTATCATGGTCTACAATGCTGTTAAGACGGTCCTGTATACACTACATAGCTTGATGGGTTTTTATTGTTTTTACCCATAATGATTCTGTTTTTAATACTCTTGTATGATTTCTAGCCATTTAAATTTCATAAAATTATAGTAATTAAATGACAAAGACCATATATTTCTAGGTGTACTTTTAACACAAATATTAGTAGCTTAATTTATCTAATTAAATCCCTCTTTATTTAATTGTTGTGGTTTACCGTTTACTTATGTACTGCTAAATTTAATCAACTACTATAAAACTACCACACTTTATTTTTACCTTTATTTATAAGTGAATTCTTAACAAAAATATTAGTTACTTAATTTAACAAATTAAAACCATCATTATTTAATTGCTGTGGTATAAACTATCTAAATAGCTCAAAAATAAACTTAAAAAAATATACAGGCAAACAAATAACCACTTTTATTGTTATTATTATTATTATTATTATTATTATTATTATTATTATTATTATTATTTAGCACCGCGTCTTACTACCCGTTTGGGTTATACGCTTTAAGTACTAATTACGCTAATGGATTAGGAATTGGGGAGGTTGAATTAGAGGAAGTGAACCCGCATTTGCGTGGAGGGAGAGTGGAAAACCATTTAGGAAAAACCACCCCCAGTACACCCGATCGAGATTCGAACCTCAATCTCCCCGTCCTCAGCAGTCGAGCTCAACACGACTAGCGCGTTAGCCAACTACGCCACTGAGGCGGGTGAATAACCACTTTAATACTCACCAGTGTAACAAATAAATTGACAGAAATTTAATATATAAAAAATACAAAGGCATACAACTCAATATAGAGAAATAGATAGATTTAAATTTAATTTATTTTGGCACTGCGTCTCACTTATTTACTCGTTTGGGTTAAACGCCTAAAATTGATTCAAACATAAAACTATTCATATTGGAAAAATAAAAGTATAATACTTCTATTGGCACAATAGCCAATGCCATTGTACACTATATAATTATATATGTTCTTGAAATATATTTTGTTGGATATACAAATGGAAAACTACCAAAAACTAGGTATGATTTTTCACTGGAACCGTCTTGGGCGTAGTTAGCAAACGCGCTAGTTTCAGGTTGAGCTAGACTGCCGAGGACGGGGAGATTGGGGCTTGAATCTCACTAGGGTGAACTGGGGGTAGTTTTTCCTAAACAGTTTCCCACTCTCCATCCAAGCAAATGTGGGTTCACTTCCTCTATATTCAACCTTCCCAATTCTTAACCCATTAGCGTAGTTTTTACTTCAGCGTATAACCCGAACGGGTAGTAAGACGTGGTGCCATGTTTCATTATTATTTTTACTGGAATACCTGCACTTAAAAAAATAAAATTAAAATAAAATACTAAAAATTAAATTATCCATTCAAATACATTGTACATTTTTAATTAACTATTTAATTTCTCAGATCATCATCGATTATTACCGATCAAGGCCATTTTGATCACGTGCAGGATAATTATTTGAAACTACTTGATGCATTTGAAAGTTTAGAAGACTCAAATATTGATATTTAATGACGATATAGTTTTATAACATGAACAACTGAAAATTGCCACGATATCTACCATTTGCTGACCCTTGTTCTCGAGTGAAATAGTTTCCGAGTCCTGGCAAGATATATTCAGTCCGTTCAGTAAGTACACGTTAAATATTAAACTTGATATGTAACTCATTCCTTTAGATATGAGTAACATTATAGCTCACACACGATTTATTGAATTGATTTAAAATGATTTACTGTGCAAAATTATAATATTATTAGGAGAACATCACGTTCTCTACTTTTTCTGCAAATTGCTGTTGGCTGGCTATCATTTACAAAACATTATTAGCTCAAATCTTTCAAGTAAATATTGGAAGCTTACTCCTCTTTTATAATAAAAATAGCTATTCATCTTTTAATTTTTCATTCTTGGTGAAAATAAGACATGTTTATATCAATTTGTGACTACAATTTTACAAGGGTATTATATTTCTATGTTTTGTCGTGGAGTTATTTTAAATTTTTAGTAATTATATTTAAGATAATTAAAATATTATGATTGGATAATAAATAAGAATATTTAAATTTCAAGTTTAAAAAATATATTTATTTTAGTGAAAAGTTATTTTTATTAAAAAAAATATACTATTATGGTTGCCAATACCTAAGAATACCAACCTTTCTAAATTGTGAAAATAAAATAGTAGACTTACCAATTAGAAACAAGATATTTATGTGAAATTAAATAACTTAATAAGCAAAGAGTCTAAAGTTCATTCTTATTTATGAAATATGATGCTACGACTTATTTTATATTTTATTTGCAGTTGTAAGCTTAGAAAGATAATAGCATTATTTAGTATCAGATTTTCATAAATAGAACCAAATATGATTACAATTGTTATTTATATTATTATCTCAAAAGGAAATTAAGTTTAATTTACACATCCTGAATTCTAACTATACAAAATTGTTTGTAATAATGTAGGGTACACATTGTTTTAAGTCATTAAAAGTAAAATATATTGTGGGTTGAATAAGATGTGGGTCCTCTTTGTTGAATATTTGACAACGGCTTCAGGAATAGTAGCCTAAGTCCATTCTACAATTCTTATGTTAAATTTTTACTTTATTTTGTAAGCAAAGCACATGTTAATAAACGTGAATGCTTAAACAATTATTTTCTTTCTCGGATTTACAAACAGCTATTTTTGGCATTCAGTTGATTGGCCCTATGTAGGCTTTGTCTACAATTCTGTAGTGCTTAAGGCGATTGGCCCTTTTTATTTGGAGTGGAAATGCAAAGCCATGGGAACAAATGTTTTTTTTCAAGAATTTTTATTGCAATATAACTTTCTTTTCGGAAACGGTTTGTTCAAGAATAAAAGCATGTTGATTAAACTATACTTTTTATATACACACCTCCTCTATGATTTTAAAGGTGATCAAATATCGATAAAATTGACATTTTAACTAGAAAACTGCCGGATTTATAACAAAAAATAATTAAATGTAATAATTGATAAACTTTTATACACTATCTAAGAATGGGTGTTGAAGATATTAACAAAAAAAATTTCCCCTAGTTTTCGATAAAACTGATATTTCCACGTAAGAATTTTCCGCAAGATTTGTCCGGTAGCTAACGCCGTCTACGGTTTCCATGATCCATCTGTTCTTGTTGGCGCGGAAGGATACTTTGGACGGTTGTGAAGCCACGCCATGCCTTTTACCCTCCTACCCACCATCCCACAAAATAGGTTTTAGACTTGCATTCGACAGGGCTAGTGGCCTTGAACAGTTTTTTGTTTGTTTGAAGGATTTAACGTGCACTTTATGAACCGACTGATTTTATCAGCACACGAGGATGTCTATGATTGAGAGTGAAAGGGTCTAAATATTTTGTCGGGAATAGTATTTTCACATACCTTCCAGGGTTATTTTACATGTCTCAATCGATCGGGGACCAATGGATTTGTTTCCCCTCCGAAGGAAGTTGTGTTACGGATTTTTATCATTCAAACAATTTATGTCAACCCTAGCTGGATTTGAACACAAGAATATCGGGTCTTTAGGCAAGACCTTTAACCAAAAACCACCGGGTCGACACAAAAATTTTGTTGTTTTAGAATATTTTTAGCCTATTTTGATATAATATAATGAATATCTATATTTTAGCACCGCGTCTTAGTAGTCGTTCGGGTTATACGTTTGTGTAATAATTCTGAGAATTGTTTTAGGGACTAAGAAGTCTATATTTAGAGGAAGTTTACCCGTGTTTGCGTAGAGGGAGAGTGGAAAACATTTGGAAAAACTCACTCTCAGCACACCCTACCGAGATTCGATCCTCGATATCCCCGTCATCGGCAGTATAGTTTACTGTGAGAGTAGCGTCTTAGACCATAGGGCCACTGAATTGGGGATAGTTAATTTGCATTCATAAAAATAATAATATAATATTATGCTCTACCCGAAGACATAAACACGAGAAAATTTATTTACCTGATAACAAAATTTCTTTGAACTGATTTTGATTTCCAATAATTTATACGGAATGAAGTAAAAATAATATTTTCAAGTTCAAAGTCCCTCATATAAAATTGTGGGTACCCAATACACATTCTGTTTACTTTTATTAACATGTTCACTTATCTAGTAGCCTGCATGCAAGTGATATTTATGATTACTTTCAAATTTAGTGTTTTCAAATATGTTTATCTTAAATGAGCATATATTTAATGTTAGCTCATATGCATACATAAAGGGTTTAAATGCTCAGCCTAAAGCAAAATACTTAAAATGGTATAATTTATTCGAAAATAATTTCTACAGAACTTATTATATCGATTTGATAATAATCATTAGTTATAATTCTTTTAGAATATAGTTTCAATATAAATAGATTTCCTTTATATTTAATATGTATATGTTAATTATATAGGAATAGGTAGCGTACTTTTGTAAGTGCGGTAATGAATTTTTGAAATTCCTAATGCCATAGAGTAAGTAAGTTAATGTTAATAATAGAAATCTTAAAATGAAAACTATTGATGGTTGTCTAAGTCAACTACCACTAAAATATAGATAGCAGAGAGTGCGTGCAAACTATTTTAAACTATCAATTTTCTATTACATAAAGGCGTAAAATATTTCTTGAAGGTTTACTTGATAATAAAAGAGCATTTCTTTAATATTGAGGATACTATTGTGGGTCCTTCTATGTATGTAGTGAATATATATATGACATAAATTGAGTCCTTTAGACAAAGATTCCTGAAGTTATTAATAGCTAATCCTCAAGATTAGTTATTAATAAGAACTCATATACCAAGGATGTGCCAAACAATATTAAATTTCCAAAATACAAAAATATGTAAATTGTATAACGTAACTTCATTTATTTTGACAGAAATTCGTCGAACTCTATTAAACCAATTTTTTCAATATCCATTATTTACATATTAAAGTTTAAAAAATTTCAATACTGAAGACTAAATCTAAATATAGTCATGGTTAGCCTTTGAAAAGAAGGTTCATGTCATAAGAAAAGTGTTTGAGGACTATTTAAATAAATGGTACAATATAATTCTACAAAGATTTTTATATAATAAATTATAGATTTTAACAAAATTTTAATAGTTAACTAAAATTAAAATTATTTACTTAGATAAACAAGCATATCAACTTATAAATCACAATAAGCACTCTTAAAGTATTATTTTAAATACAATTGTTTACAACATTCCTTTTTAAATTTTAAATTTTCAAAAATCAGGTCATGTAAATTACTCACCAAATTATTTATACTTTTGAAATATGTAAAGCCAATATTATTTTTATAAACATTTATTACGGTACCCATTTTGAACTGAATAGTGATTATTTTTTAAATACCTTATTACAAATTTTCTTAAATTTGTTAAGAGAAGCTACCTTTAAATTTACCATTTAAAAAAAAACCATATAATATTATGATGATGTAAAATAGTAACCAGATACTAATTTCAAACCAATGATTATAGAGTTTTTAAAATTAAATTTGTATAAAATAAGCTCTCAGTAAAATTTTATTGAATTAAAAAATAATAATTGTATGCCAATTTTTATATTGCTTAACACCAGATACCCAATTTTAAACTAAATGTCTAAAAGAGTTTATAAAATATTTCAAATTAAAAAAAGATTGGTCATCAGTAACCTCCCTGTAAAATATTTTTTCCTCCCGAAAAACAAGTATACAATTTTATTTTTTATGTCAACATTCACCTGATTTTGATTTTATATAAATTCGTTAGGACCATTTTCAAAATATTTCAAATTTTATAAACACACTCATTATCAAGCAATGTATTTTTAGTCTACGGTGATTTTTGAGAGGTCAAACACTTCACAGATACATATTTTAAATTAAATTGTTAAAGCCATTTTCAAAAATTTTGTATTTCAAAAAATTACTCATCAAGGCTAGGTCAATAAAAAAAACATCCCGAGGTATAGCCATATTACATCTAAGTTTCAAGTTTGAACAAAATACATCAAAACATCTCAAATTTGTAGACAGGAACATACAGACAGATATGGGGACAGATAGAATTGTAAACTATACATTTTGCGGGGGCAAATTAAACGTAAAGATTCATCGGGACATTAATCGCTTGTGTACGACTCATATATTTTAAAAATAATTCCGTTCACTTTAATATGACTCATTAATTTAGGGACTACTGATACACAAGTTTTATGAGCCGTTCATCTGAAAATAGCTCGACAAATTCTCTCCAAGTGACTTTTGATTGATCTATATCAGACCCCACATCGATCACTTTCACGTTCGACGCTAGCCAGTGGTAAGCGTCATTTCCCTCCATTACTAGACCTGGCTGTGGTTACAGTAATGAAATTAGTTATAGCATAGCGCAGGTGTTGACCTGACTAACAGAGGCCGAGAGGTTAATATAACATGAGATTGGGGAATCCAGATGTAACATCAGATTACAAAATGTAAATCCAGGAAGAGGACGTTAACGTAAGTCATGAATATCCGAATAGGTACACTTTGCTTCCGATTTCCAAACGGTTACAAAATAAACCCTATTTCAATGAACCATTGATCAAATTTTAGGGTGTTCCACAATTATTAGGAAGCTTTCAACTGTAGGCCTAAACATAAAACTTTTACATGAATGCTTGACTTGATAATTAATAGAATATCAGAAAATGTTATCAGTAAGAATTTGGAATAAGTATCGATATTCTACTAATACCAATAATTAACGTTTCATGACTAAAAATTGTACACGATAACTTTGTTTCAATACTTCTAATCATATGCGTACTTGCACTTCAGTATTGAATTGCTACCGAAACCAACTATGTTTTGTATTGTGACTAGGCCTTCGCGGGAATGAAATTTTGACTTCAAGACATTTTCGGGTGGGAAGTAATCATCTCCCACGCGAACGAAACGAGAAGCGGTAAAAGTATTAAAAATATTATTTCATCTTACAATTATCTTTATTTTTCAAATTCATGATTTTAGCCTAATTAGCTTTCCTGTTCAGGCAAAAATAAAATTCTCAAATAAGCTTTAGGCAGTTTGTTTAGAAATGGATAATATTTTATAAATTAGATTAATACAAAATGTGTGTTAGATGTCAAAAGATTAATCAATAGGGTAGAAAAATAGTACGAAAGCACGGGATCGGTTGGTGTTATTATAGTTCTGAAAAAAAATTAAATTCTGTAATTGTGTAGAATTTTTCAAAGGAAATAAATAGGTACACCACACTAAAAATATTTGTATCAAGTGATTATTATTCTACCAATTAAATAATAGATATTATTTTGTCCAACGAGTGTTAAGTAAGGTAAAATAAAAACCTAGGTTTAATGCAACTAAAATGGGTGTGTAATTTATAATTAAATATATATATATATATATATATATATATATATATATAAATAATATAATAAAAAAAATTAATTCTAAAAATTGAATTTAAGAGTGACCTAAAAAGTAGTTAAATAAAAGTTTCATGGCACGAATTTTAATGGCTACTACTTATAGAGTAAAACATCAAGATATTAAAAATATTTTGAGTAAATAAAGTGAGCCACAGTCTTGTCTATATGAATACCAAAATTATTTCTTAAATGAGCCAGTTGCCCAGCTACCCTTTATGAGTAAGTTACTAAATCTCTCAGAAAAAGCACTGTTGGACTCCAAAAATATGAGATCATCCAACTGCTATTGTCAATGATACAAAATAAAATAATAATATGAATGTAGTAGATGTGACTCCGAGCAAATTAATGTGAAGGTGTATTTTATTCACAATTTGGAACTTAAAAACAATATTTGTAATTATTTTGTGCTAAGCAAACGCTATTCTATTCTGGGATAACTAATATTAACATCAATTATAATATGTACCCTAATGTAGTTTTGTTAATTAATTGCGCTCAGTTTTGTTGACTGCCTAGTTGTCAAATAAAAGCGACTTAAGTTTTGGGTACCGTTTATGTTTTCTTAACGGAAGGTGAAGTTAATTTAACTTTTAATAAATTAATATTATTCTCAATAAATATTAAGTACAAACGTAACATTGATAAATCGTCCTTTTATTGAAACCTTTTATCTTAATAATCTTTTCTCAAATAATTCCAGGAAATAATTCTTCCAACCTGAGTTCCGGGAACATCCAATGTCTTGAAGGTGACCTGGTGGTCTAGGGGTAAGGTGTCAGACTTATATGCTTGGGGTCCAGGGTTCAATCCTCGGTCCCGGCACAGATTTATCTGATTACCAAACCCTTCGTTTCACCTCTGACAAGATGTGTATTAATCACAACTTGTGAATGTGTGGAATGCCAGGCCTCCACCGTGGTTCGGATTCCACGTTAAACTGTAGGTCCTCCATTTCATCTCACAATCACCCTACCATTACACATTAGCGTAAGTGCGTACAAGCCGAATGGGTAGTAAGATACTAATAATATTAATAACACCATCCCGAAATTCTCCCAGAGTTTGGGATCTCGCCAAGGCCTAATTGTAATTTAATAATAAAAGTCCCTCACAATTAAAGTTGGATTCAAGGTTCCTGCTACTGCGTTGGGAAAAAAGCTAGACACGTATCTGGACTCTGTTTATAGTGATTTGATGTATAATATAGTAAAAAACGCTATTATAGTGAAAACATATTTTATTTATTTGAGGTAGGTGACCTGGTGGTCTAGGGTAAGGTGTCAGACTTCTATGCTGGCGGCCGGGGTTCAATCCTCGGTCCCGGCAAAGATTTATCTGATTACCAAATCCTTCCTTCACCTCTGACAAGACATCTTGTGAATGTGGGGAATGCCAGGCCTCCACCGTGGTTCGGATTCCACGTTAAACTGTAGGTCCTTCATTTCATCTCACAATCACCCTACCATTACACATTAGCGTAAGAGCGTATAACCCGAATGGGTAGTAAGACGCGGTGCTAATAATAATAATAATAATAATAATAATAATAATAATATTTATTTGAGGTATTTAACGTGTAATTTCTAAATAGGCTGTCCATATCAGTAAACGAGAATGCCTGCGATCAAGAGCGAAAGGACCTGCCATTTTGCACGAAAGGTATTTTCACATAAATACAGAGTTCTCTTACACGCCGCAGTTGACAGAGAACCTAAGGCTTTGCATCCCCTCCGAAGGAAGTTATGCTACGGAATTGTATCGCGCAAGAAAATAGTATGACTATATAAGTACAAACATTCTAAGGGTATGTATTAAATCAAAATCAGAATCTTAGCACGGAATCAACAGAAAGTAAGACATTCTGATACGAATTAGTGCCGTTTCTTTAGATAACAATACACACTAGAATCTTTAATATACTTTCGATGCACATATTCTTATACTTGAAATATGTTAAGAATATTAATTATTTTCTTTCAATATCATATTTATAGTGACCAGACCCAATTGTGACGTTCACCTTCAAAATAATAAAGTTTTATCCTTACAAATTCGGAAAACGGGGTGTTATTTTTGGAACAATCAATCATGAATAAAAGGAATAAATACTTTACAACTGTAGTTCAAAGTCTGCTAGTGTTAGAAAATAAAAATACTTATTTTCGAGTATTTATCATGTTTTGAAATTACTTAGCAGAGATGTGTTCTATTATGTCCATATCGGTTAGGCTTACTGCACGTACTATAGACTTGACAACTTATTATTTGACCGCGTCAATACAACTGTGTTCTACTTCATAAACAAGTTGTAACTAAGTCATCCTTTTATTTTTTGACCCTTGCAGTTTAATAGCTGAATGTTTATATCTATTATTATTATTATTATTATTATTATTATTAACACCGCCTCTTACTACCCGTTCGGGGTATACGCACTTACACTAATGTGTAATGGTAGGGTGATTGTGAGATGAAATGGAGGACCTACAGTTTAACGTGGGATCCGAACCATGGTGGAGGCCTGGCATTCCTCACATTCACAAGTTGTGATTAATAATACACGTCTTGTCAGAGGTGAAGGAAGGGTTTGGTAATCAGATAAAGCTGTGCCGGGACCGAGGATTGAACCCCGGACCCCAGCATAGAAGTCCGACACCTTACCCTTAGACCATCAGTTCACCTTTATATCTGTTAAATTATATCATGTAGATACCAAGATTGTCAAACTAAGTCATAGATTATATAGTTTAAACTTTTTGAATAAGACTTCCTGTATATAGAATGGAAGATAGCAACTTTGTACAATTATGTATATATGAAAGGCGAAGCCTGGAGCATGAATGAATATAATTATGGAAATCAGCCGTAACTGAATCAAATTCGAATAGATTAAAAATGACACCTAGGCAGAGAGAGGTATTGATCCATAGAATTTGGTTTGGGCATGTTGTGAGTATGAGTGTGGATCTAGTGACGAAGAAAATATATGAAAGAATAGTGTGTGGATCAAAACGAAGGAGTAGGCCATTTAAAACGTGCTTAAATATTGTAGACTAATGTGTGAAAAAAAGAAATATCAATAGTTTTAAGAATAAAGCACATGTATGACTCAGTGTATGGATGTTGTTGAAGTGAAGGAAGTATGAAAGGATAGGGAAGTGTGGAGAAAAATTCATTGAGGATGGATTAATTACGCAGCTGATATTTGAGGTATATGCACAGTTCTTGGCATACCCCGTAAGCAAACTGCGTGATTAGGTATGCACGTTTGTCTGAATGTATATTTTCTATAATATTTAGAAACAAATTGGTTTACTTAATACCTGGAACTATAATAGTAGTATTTTTTAAATCCATGCCAGCCCACCTGATTTTGATATACAAATACCCTACATGGATTCAAACCAGAATATCTTAAAGGTGTTAAATTATTGCTCGAATTACAATTACCATTGATATTCATGAAAGGTTTCAGTAGTACTTCCGAGGACGACGGCCACTGTTGTTTAAGGTATAATTGGGGTCAAGTATTCCTAGCTATTATCTAGTACGAGAGGAGTTCACTTTAATTCTGGGTTCAGTCACCAATAATACTTATACTATATTTTTATCAAGCACCTGCGCAATACTAATAAGTATAGGATAATAGCCAGCTTACGGAGATGGCACATAGTTTACACGAACCAGGCAGGACAACTATACAACTTTTAAGATCATTTCGAAGACAGCTAAACAACAATTGAGTTTGTATGGGGTAGGTGGAGAAAGGGGGTTGGTCTCATCTAGTATGGTTTGCTGGTGACATCTTTGTCGGGGTTATAATACCCATCGAGTGGCTTAAGATTAATTTTCATAAACGGTTTTTCACTTTCTCTTAACGCAAATTAGAGCACATTTCCTCTAAGTTATAAAGCTATGATACCTACCTTGTTTGTTTAAATATGACATGGTATGTCCCGGACGAAAAATAGTGTGCGTTGCACGGAACCATATTATATTTTTAAAACTTAATTAAAACCTCTATAACCATAACACATTTCTCACCTAATCAGTTGGAAAGAGTAACATATTTTATAAGCCAAAGCGTAGTGCTTAAAATGTTTGACAGACTGGTTTAACACGCCAGTAATAAAACAGAAATTAACTTCAATGTACCAGATCATCAAAATTAATCCAAAATGCTTAATCAATCGCATTATAACAAGTGCGCTTCCATCAAATCAATTAATTAGGTTTGCGCATAAACGCTTATGGACGCGCTGTTGAAATGACCGTAAATCCAACTTAATATTTTTGGTAGCTATGCCAGAAATAGTTAGCTTTATGTAAGGCTTATTTATTGTGTAAATATATAAATAGTGGGTTATTTTTGGAGAAGTTCTATTTCTAAAGTGAGATTTCTGTAACTACAGCCTAACTTAATGACGCGTTTGGATTTAAATATGAACGCCTCAAATCCCAGAAAGAGGATGTAACAGAAAATCTGCACACCATTGAGTATTCATCAGATGTCGGACATTCCTGCATAGTAGCAAATAAATGAAATTATAGAATAATGATCTACATTCACTAGAACTCACAACTGCTCGTTAAAGAACATAGTCATTTCAGACTATTTTTAAATTCCCATTAATTTATAAATATGTGTTTTTATTTTCGTTGCATATTTTTTATCAACGTGTCTTACAACCAGTTAAGCTATACACATGTATGATAATTAATCTAGTGGTGTTTGGGATTTGGACAAAAGCGCCTTTGAGGTAATCTAACCGCATTTGAGAGAAAGGAGAGTGGGAAATCATTTAATGAAAAGTCAGCATTAGCACAATCAACCGGGATTCAAACCCCAATACTTCCCTTTTAAGCAGGCCAGTCAATAACGAGAGTGAAGCCTTAGAGCTTATACCATTGGGCCACTATAAAGGGTAATCCTTAAACTAATTTTACTCTTATAAAAAATCTATATTTAGAATATAAACATTACGTATAATAATAATTATGTTTTGTAGTAATACTATTTATCTTATTTACTTGAGATAGATTAGTTTAAATCACTAATATTTATGTTAATATTTCTTAGCACACCACTTTTAAAAAGAATATAAAGGGTGTTATAACAAAATGTTCAGACCCTTAGGATCTTGTAATATTCATTAAACTGAGTAAAAAAAAGTCTCAGTTAATACAGGTCCGCAAACAAACTCACACAGACATACAAGCAATTTTATATGTTTGTTTTTGTAACTTAATTTAACTGTCCCAATTTGTAGACATAGAACTTGCGCTTGTTTATATACGTACACATGCGCTAGCATTAGACCAACATTTGTTTACCTAACATAAAACAGGGTCAACAATTAGCGGAATAACATTACTTGGAGCTACGAAGGTTGGCTGAAAAGTAATGCACAATCGCTCGTAGCTCGCAAACGAAAAGAGATAGTCAAATGAAAAAAAATATGGCATAAAAGTACATTTTATATGCTACAAAAACTTACATTTATTTTTCCACATAGTCACCATTTACAGCTACACATTTCTACCAACAATGAACCTGTTTTCTCATCCCGTCAATGATCAATGCCAGTGGTCTTTCCTTGAACCACGACCTCACTGCTGATTTCAGTTCATCATCAGTGGTGAAATGAATACCCTTGATAGTCTTCTTTAAATACGGAAAGAAGTGGAAATCACATAGCGCCAAATCTGATGAGCATGGAGGGTGGGGAATGAACTGAAATTTCAACTTCAAAATAGCCTTGGTGGTTGCACGCGATGTGTGTGGCCGAGCATTGTTGTGTTGCAAAATTATCGGTTCTGTGAATTGTCAAACATGACATACACGTCTCCTAAGGTGTTTTAACGTATCTATGTACCACACAGAGCTCACAGTCGACCCACCTTCCAGATAGTTAGTCACTCACACATGTTTGGAATCCCAGAAAATTGTCAAGGTCTCTTTTTATTTTCCAGATGGTTGTGTTTTGACATTTTTTGACTGTGGCGAACCATAGTGCTGGTATTACATACTCTGTAGTTTTTCTTCTGGGTCGTAATGATGCACCCAAGTCTCGTTTCTCTTCACAATATTGAAAAGTAAGTCATCCCCCTCGTTACGATAATGTTTCAGAAGCTGTTTACAACATTCCATTCGTTGTTGTTAGTTCTATTCTGTAAATTAGCGTTACAGCCACCACGGATAGATTTTATGGTATCCAAGTTGTGCAATAATTTGTCCTACTCGTTCTTTCGATATGCCTATCCATGTGGCGATGCGTTGTTGTGTGATGTGACGGTCCTTTTGTATCAATTCATCAACCTCCTTTTGGTGCTTGTCAAGTCAGAGAAACTGGTCGACCATTGCGAGGTTCATCATCAATATTCGCTTTATCAGCTTCCGATGCAAAAACCTTTATTGCTCACCTACTCACAGTACTTCAATAAACAGTTTTATCACCATAAATAGTTATTAGACAACGATTAATTTCACTAGAGTTAGCTTTTTCAGCTTTTAAAAATCCATTCACTGCACGTTGTTTTAGACACGTTGACATAGCTGGCGTACTCGACTCCATACCAATGGCGACTGACAGAAAATGAACGGGAGTGGGTCAACGAGTGTTGGAATATGTGTAGTGCATGAAATTAGCTTCAAGAAGGTAGAATGCGTCATGATGTACGTTGCTTTGTTCTCCCGTTACGTGTGACTGTGCATTATTTATCACACGGCCCTCGTATGTTACTGTGGGAGTGGTTGTTAAATTGTGTCTTAAGAGGTCAATGATGATTGGCTATCATTCTAACCTGGAAATGGCAGTCATATATTTTATTTATGGCCGTCTCGATATAAATGGTGCTTCCACACGTAAACTCTACGAGTAAACATATCCCACTTGCACAATTACGTTCCTTACATTAATTGAGAAAATCCAACAATGACCGTGTGAAGATGGCTCTTTCCAAACCCGTGCTATTACTCGTGGGCATCCTAGAAGTGTCCACCAACGACCTTGTGAAGATGGCTCTTTCCAACCCCGTGTTATAACTCGTGAGAATCCTAGAAGTGTCCACCAACGATCGTGTGAAGATGGCTCTTTCCAAACCCGTGCTATTACTCGTGAGAATCCTAGAAGTGTCCACCAACGATCGTGTGAAGATGGCTCTTTCCAACCCCGTGTTATAACTCGTGAGAATCCTAGAAGTGTCCACCAACGATCGTGTGAAGATGGCTCTTTCCAACCCCGTGTTATAACTCGTGGGCATCCTAGAAGTGTCCACCAACGATCGTGTGAAGATGGCTCTTTCCAAACCCGTGCTATTACTCGTGAGAATCCTAGAAGTGTCCACCAACGACCTTGTGAAGATGGCTCTTTCCAAACCCGTGCTATTACTCGTGAGCATCCTAGAAGTGTCCACCAACGACCCTGTGAAAAGGCTCTTTCCAACCCCGTGTTATTACTCTTGATATAGATGTTTGGGTTCTAAGAAAAGTGGAATAAAATCCAAGAACTAGTGTAGTGTCAATGCACCCTTGGTCTGAAGCATACTTCATGAACAGTTGCTGTACCCATACCATATCCAACGCGTACAGACACTCACTCCCCCTGATTCAAGGCCATAGTCGGGGGCCGTAGGGGGCTGTGTTACCATAAAGAGCACTTCAAAGAGCTTCTAGAGGTGTTTAATAGTAATAATTTTTTCTTGTCTTAAGCCATAATGATGTTATATTTCCATAAAAGACACTTCAAATAGCTTCTAGAGGTACTTAATATATATATATATTTCCTAGCCTCCAGCAGTTATGGTGCTATGTTAAGTTGCTATAAAAACATTTCAGATAGCATCTAGATGTGTTCATTCATAATTTTTCCAAGCCCCCAGAAATTGGAGTATGTACCTATCAACGCCCCACTCCCCCCCCCCCCCCCCCCCTGAACTATTGGCCTTGCCCTGATTGCCAAGTAAAGCTTGATAACCACGTTCACTGAAAATGGAACGCAGGATATGCTTGAGTAACGCAACAATTCACACGTTGTAGGTTGACTCATGATGCATTGTAACGCAAATTTAAAATGGCTGATTACCAACATATTTTATTTTCTAGTGATATACATATATTTATTTCACCCTCCCGATGGATGTTTTAGAATTATAACGCTGTGTCTTGGCACAATCATATACATTGATACACACGCTTTCTATTAGCGGGTTATTTCAAATCTCCTCACAACGACCAACGAAGCTGTCTGCTTGCTTCGGCTTGAACAACGCATGCGTTGTCAAATACGCATGTTTAATGATTTGAGATGGTTGGTTCTGAGATTTGATTGGTTCTCCTGTGCAAAACATAGCAGGCAGAGCGGATGAAGTAAAGATGAGTTGAACTTTATCGAAACAGCTCGCGTCGGTAAGGCGGAAATATTGTGATTGGCTTAAATCTCGTCACGTGACTACGTTTCTGTTCTGCGTTAGTTTTTTTTGGTGAATGTGTGAATCCACAGTAAAGGTGGTGTTTTGCCAATGGCTACTCGGAAATTAGCTATGAACCCAGGTTTAGTTTATGACATTTTGTTTAATGATAAGGCTAGATTTATTAAAGATGACGTTATGACATTCTAGAATCAACAGCGATAGTCAATAAATGTTTGGCTGGACATTTTTGGAGACATATTAATAGGAGCACTTGTTTGTCCAAACAGATTAAATGGTTTAGACTAACATAATTCTCTACTAAATGTTTTACTCAATTTATTGGAGGATGTGACCCTTAGAGGAATACAATGAATGTGTCTTATACATGTCGGGGCTCCACCTAATTTTTTTCTAATCATCAGACGCTACCTCAATGAGACATTTAATATATGATGGATAGGTCGATTAAATCTAGTCACACAGTATCCTTCCCCAGTTCTCTGACCTTAATCCTTTGAATACTTTTGTATGGTGATTCTTGAATAGAATACTCTTCCCCAATAATTGGCTTAGCAGACTTACAACAGCGTGTTTAAACGGTCACCAGACGAGTCGAATAAGGCCAGGAATTTTTCAAAGAGCACGTAACAATCTAATTAGAAGATGTACAAATTTGTATGGAAATGGAAGAGAAACATGTGGGACTTTTATTATGAACATTCTAATGGCCAACAAAGTCTAGAAGTGGACTGTATATAAATTAGAACATTTAAAGACTCACCTAAAGAATATTGGTTTATTAAATAAGTTATCTACTTGTAAACCAGCTTTCTTGAAGCTCTATTTTCCCTATGATTAATATTCACCCCCTAAATAATCCTTACACGCTGATGGGCCATAACAGTTGGGACAGGGAATACGCCAATATTACAAACTCAACAACCAGATTAAAAAGAGGACTTAACTCAAGGGCGGTACAAGGTAAATTTAGCGCCCAGGTGGGACTGATTTTTGGCGCTCCCTTAAGTGATCGGTCCATTTCACAGAGGGGTGGTGGTAAATAATATTTAGATAAAGCTACCAGATATACTCTCATGTATCCATTCGCCAAACCAAAGGATATGCAAAATCAAATATTGATTTGTTGTCACTTTTAATTATGTTTTTCTTTTTAACAGTTTTTGTATCTTCTACTATCTGTCAGCTACCACATTTTCCATGGTAATTGGACTCTAGGAAAATATGAATATACTCCGACAAACCAAACAACTCCAAATCTCAGGTAATTCAGGTAACCTGGGTGCGATATGAAAATAATTTGATGTGAAACTCCACAGTTGGTTATTGTACTTCAAACGTTTCACTGCAAAAATTGTTAGGATTACAAAGAAAACTATAATAACATATTTGGTATAGAAAATTCTCCTTTAATTTTTTTTCTAAGCTTAACAAAGAGTCTGGCATGATTAATGTTTTATGATATAGTTGCAAAAAACCTATTTAGGGCATAATTTTTTTTAAAGATAGCAAAATATGTAAAATAACTTTATAAACAGTAGCACCAAGTTATATTATATTATATTATAATTATACTAATATGTAAAATTTAATGTTATCAAAAAGTGAACGATTGTTATGCTTAGCAGCTCTACTATAACGCGCAGGTTACGTTAGATTTGGAGTTGCTAGTTTTTGGGGATTATTTTCGTAGCACGCCCAAGTTATGTTAGATTAGTTTTTGGTCTGTTTGGAGCCCCCCTCAAACTGCTACCTCGGACGGCTGCCAGGTTTCCACGGCCTTTATGCCGCCCTTGGCTTTATATAACACACATCTTGATTCTATGAGAATCACAAGCCAATAGCTACTCATGGTAAATACAAAAAAAAAAGGGGGGGGTGGGGGACTGCTTTTACAATCAAGAGAGAGGAAGCACTCTGATTGGGCTGGTAGTAAAAAGAGTGTGGCAATTCAAAATTTAAAAACAACACAGTACCTTTGGAATCAAATAAAACAAAAACTAAAAAAAGATTTTAACAACTTTACAACCAAGAGTGAACAAGTAGTGATGAGCTAATACATGTGTGTTATAGCTCAAATAACATTTAATTTCAAGTAGTGATGAGCTAATACATGTATGTCATAACTCAATTAACATTTAATTTCAAGTAGTGATGAGCTAATACATGTATGTCATAACTCAATTAACATTTAATTTCAAGTAGTGATGAGCTAATACATGTATGTCATAACTCAATAAACATTTAATTTCAAGTAGTGATGAGCTAAACATGTATGTCATAACTCAATTAACATTTAATTTCAAGTAGTGATGAGCTAATACATGTATGTCATAACTCAATTAACATTTAATTTCAAGTAGTGATGAGCTAATACATGTATGTCATAACTCAATTAACATTTAATTTCAAGTAGTGATGAGCTAATACATGTATGTCATAACTCAATTAACATTTAATTTGGTATCCAATTTCTTTTCATAACCGAAATACATAATTTCCTGTATGTCTGTTTGAGTTGGTTTTCTGATCTATGTGTACTGGGCCTTTTTTACTCATTTTAATGAGTACAACTGTATCCTAAATTCTTAACATTTTTTTAACAGCCTGTAATAACGTGTCAATATATTATATCAATAGTTTTACCTGCACAGTGTATATAATAAAGGTGACAAGACGTTTATTAATCACAACTTGTGAAGCTGTGAAATGCCAGGCCTCCACCATGGTTTGGATTCCACGTTAAACTGTAGATCCTCCATTTTATCTCACAATCACCCTACCATTACAGATTAGCGTAAGTGCGTACAATCCTAACGGGTAGTAAGACACGGTGCTAATAATAATGTAATAAAGGACCAAGTTATGTTTTCGCTATTCGTGGCCAAATACATGTTACCAAAAAGATTGCATATTATTATTATTAGCACCGCGTCTTACTACCCGTTCGGGTTGTACGCACTTACGCTAATGTGTAATGGTAGGGTGATTGTGAGATGAAATGAAGGACCTACAGTTTAACGTGGAATCCGAACCACGGTGGCGGCCTGGCATTCCCCACATTCACAAGATGTCTTGTCAGAGGTGTAGGAAGGGTTTGGAAATCAGATAAATCTGTGCCGGGACCGAGGATTGAACCCCGGCCTCCAGCACCAGTAAGTTGTTAGAGTTCATCTCTGTATTTGCGTATTAACTTGCCTCCGATGGTTGTTTAGCTGTTTATCTCATTCACTACTAGTCATTACTAACTTAACTTAACCTAACCTAACCAATCTACTACTGCTGTCAGTTTTAAGTCTATTTAAAATGGGAAAATAAACTTTTTGTTGGTTTATGGGGCCAAATTAGTATTGTATATAACGTCATATTTATTTTCACGCTAGCGCCAAAATATCACTGCCAAAGAGTTAATAGGGCCGAATTCGTACTTTGTACTAAAACACACTAACACAAATAAAAGTTCAACTTTCCACATTAAAAACCTAATTTGTCGCTTAAAAAAACAATACTTTTAAGTATTAAACATGGCTCAATTTATATTATTTACATCAGTCACTTTCATTAAAATACATACAAATAAATAATAATTTTAAACATTTTTTAACAATAAATGTGTTTGTGTTTCCTAAAATTTATATTACAACATAATTCTATCCATATTCTACATATCGAAATATACACACTATTCTCGTCTGTTTGTTGACAGGTTTTAACATAATTTAAATGTTCTCTATTTTTTTATTTTAACAATATTAAAAAAGCATCAGTAATTAGGATTGAAATTTTTTTCAAATCTGAATAAAGGACATTTGTCGAAGGAACAAATGTGAGGTTTTCCGTTTGTTTTATTATTTTATGCTTGTAAAATATAACTGTTGCTATTGAATGATCATAATATTACTGATAGCATATTTATTAGAGCTCTAACATGTATTTTTCTAATGAAAGGGCTTCTTCGGTCTAGAAAGTTTGTGAACCTCTGCTTTAGACCATGTGGCCACCGAAGCGGATGTGAAGAATATTTAGTGTAAAATTCATCCAATAAAACTTTTTTTTTTTTTTTTTTTTAATTTTTAGCACCATGTCTTACTACCCATTTGGGTTATACGTTTATGTAGGCCTACTAATTACACTAACGAATTAAGGATGAGGATGTTTGAATTCACAGGAAGTGTGCCAGCATTTTCATGGAGAGAGATAGAGTGAGAATGGGAAACTATTTAGTACACCAAACCAGGATCAAACCACGGTCTCCCAATTATCGGCAGTCGAGTCTATTGCGAGAGTATATTCTCGCGGCCGCCTAAATATTCTAAATATTTACTCGGCCCCCTAGTTTTTAATAATTTATTAATCATTAAGAATATTATAAAATAGTGGGTTTATTTACTGATTATAATAACAAAATATAACCTGAAATTAACTTATTTAAATCTTTTTAATAGGACCTCTTCTGTTGAACACTTTCCACTAATTTGTCTCTTCTTGTTTCAATTGTATTACTTGATGGCTATTCTCATGCAGGAGTCGGTTCGGAGTCAGTTTCACCGCTTCATTTTAGTATTTATCATTGTAGAAAATCCCTTTTCACATAAATAAGTAAAAACAAAGGGCAGCAAATTTTGAGTGGTCATGGTAAATAGATGGGGATTATTTGTACTATCCGTGATTTATACTTTAAATGCTTCTCCCCTCCATTACCCCGAAAACTCAACAGTCTACTGTACTTCCAGGGTGACCTGGTGGTCTAGGGGTAAGGTGCCAGACTTCTGTGCTGGCGGCCGAGGTTCAATCCTCGGTCCCGGCACAGATTTATCTGATTACCAAAGCCTTTCCTTCACCTCTGACAAGACAACTTGTGAATGTGGGGAATGTCAGGCCTCCACCGTGGTTTGGATTCCACGTTAAACTGTAGGTCCTCCATTTCATCTCACAATCACCCTACCATTACACATTAGCGTAAGTGCGTATAACCCGAACGGTTAGTAAGACGCGGTGCTAATAATAATAATAATAATAATAATAATAATAATAATAATAATAATAATAATAATAATACTGTACTTACATGCTTACGATCATATAATTATTTCTTTCAAAACGTAAAATTTAAGATACATGACTTCAGTAATAAGCAAATAACATTCTAGATTATTTTTTAGAGGAACTCCAAACACCATTCGTGGGACCCCCGGTTAAGAATCGCTGTCATAGACCATGTGGCTACCGAAGCGTATAATAAAACTAGTGTTTTTTTCTATTTATATATTCATAGACAATCATGTTGAATGCAGTGATGAGTAAGAGAGTGTAGCGACTGGAACTTGTCGAGAGTTTTGACAGTTGTTTACTGCTCTGTGTTTACACACACGAAGGATGATGTCCACAGGGAGTACGGTATGCTGCCGACACTTTACACATGTCACACTCACCAAGGCTCACAACGGGTATTATTCCTTTATACTCACTAGGCTCACACCAGAATAAAGGTCAGTTTTGACGATTAACAAAAATGGGATGTGGTTTGTAAATTAGTTTCTTCCTTGACGGTGAAACAAACAAAAGACTTTTAATCATCAAGTTGGCACTACTTTTTTAATTAATAAATGTTTTTTGATATTTTAAGCTACTTGGAACTTTTTAAGTTATTAGATTATATCTAGATTTTAAGTCACACACAAAACATAATTTTTTACCTTGTTGAGCTATTTTTCAAAAGCTTTATATGTTTGATTTATTACAAAGCGTTACTGATTCACAGTTTAGTATTTTTTTAGTATTATGTTAGCACCGTGTCTTACTACCTGTTCAGACTGTACGTATTTTTCACATCAATAAATGCTATATTTATATTACAATTTTAATGTAAAACATCAATATGTATCTTAGATTAAAATAATAGTTTTTGTTAGCCGCATGGTCTAATACGTCCCTTTCGCAATAGACAGGAATTCCGACGACAAGGAGATAAGGGGTTAAATCCTTATCGGGTCTAGTGAAGATGGTTTCTTAAATTTGTTTACACTCTCCCTCCACACAAATGTGGACACAATTCAACTAAATCAAACCTTCCTAATCTCTTACTCATTAGCGTAACTAGTAAATAGGCGTATAACCTAGCTGAACAGGTAGTAAGATGTGGTCGGACCTATTAAAAAATAAATTGACAAAGACAACATAAAATTAAAATTGCACTCAGAATACATTTTATCAAATTTGTTTTAGAATAGCTATAAAATAAATAGGCTTAGTATTGGTAATTAATCACAAACGTGTAGAATAACACTAACGATTTAATGTCAACAGGAATCCTTGCAGCAGTTAACATGCGAATTATCGTGTCAGTTTCGTATTACCAGTATTTTTTTGATGACAGGGAGGTTTGGGTTCAAAACTAGGCCGGCTGTAATGAGGTGTAGATTCACAAATCACCTCCAATAATACCTCCATGAGAAACAAGGTGCATTTCCTCTCAAATATACCCCCCTAATCTCTACTTCGTTGGTGTGAATATACGAACATACATGACGGGTTTTAAGGGGAACGAAACAAAATATATATGTATTTAAACACCCTAGTAAGAACATCAAAGGTAGGCCTAATGGATTTTAGTATTTCAACTGCTGTTGTGAAGCGTATAACCCGAACAAGCAGTAAGACGTGGTGCTAAAAAAACTACAAATAACTGCTGTTGTGATTCTGTTATTGATTCACCCTAAGCTGACACCAGATGTAAACAAAGCCGCGTGGAAGTCTAAGCTCTGATTTGCTACTAAATGGACTTCTATGGTATCCTTTCACTAAATAGTCCCTCCTTTGTTTTGTATTAAACTTGTTTTAAAATAACATTAGAAAATTATTATAACTAAGATTTTCCCTTAATTTGATTTAGAATGATACTTAAAGATTTGCAAGCGCTATTCGAATACCAACAAACTCCTGACTCAGCGTTGAAGGACCCCCTGGTACAGTCCTTATCACATGTTAACCTCAAGTGAGCAACAGTCAGTCGACAGTTCATCTCGGTAGTGTTAAGTGAAGGTTGTGAGTGTTGAGTGCTTCCTGTGTATTTATAGTGTTTGCTGAGTCTTGCCCGAGTTTTGTAAACATAAGACAGGAACTTTAAAAGTGTTAAAAAAAACACAAAAATTCGTAGTGACCTACTTTGCTATGATAATGACTATACATGGTTGCACCCGTTTAAAATATTGCACTCGTGTTCCACTAAACATGTAGTTCCTTTGCGTAGTGATATGTAAATATTTGCTTACTTCCGATCTCAGGTTAGAATGAACCAATAATAGGCTTGACTGCCTCTGTGGTTTAGCGGTCAGAGTTCCTGACTACAGATCGAGAGGCCTGGGATATTCTCAGCACCTTAAGATTTATCTGTGAAGCAGTGTTTCTGGGACGGGATCAACTCAGCCTCGTGAGGATAATTGAGGAGCTACTTGAATGATAAAGTAGGGGTTGTGTTCTAGAAAACTGAGATTAATGGCTGGAGAGCTCGTTGCGCTGATCACATGTACCTTCTATGCGCGGAAGGTGGCATTATCATTGCAAATAGAGGGTCGCCAACGGCTCAGTTACTGACAAACAAGATGGATTATTATTATTATTATTATTATTATTATTATTATTATTATTATTATTAGTACCGCATCTTACTACCCGTTTGTGTTTTACGCCCTTACGCTAATGTGTAATGGTAGGGTGATTGTGAGATGAAATGGAGGACCTACAGTTTAACGTGGAATCCGAACCACGGTGGAGGCCTGGCATTCCCCACATTCACAAGATGTCTTGTCAGAGGTGAAGGAAGGGTTTGGAAATCAGATAAATCTGTGCCGGGACCGAGGATTGAACCCCGGCCGCCAGCACAGAAGTCTGACACCTTACCCCTAGACCACCAGGTCACCATGACATAATGGAGTTAGTATTTTTGTGCTAGGCTTGGCGCTGGTCCAATTTACGTAAAATAACTTATTTGAATGTTTGTACATAGAATTCCTAAAAAGGTTGCACTATGGTACCTTTTTTTCTACACTATTCATGGAGATATACCCTTCTTATTTTCAAAATGTGTCACCGGCTAACACCATATCCAAACAAAGCCTTTTCTATAGAATTTAAAACAATAGAATCTAGGGTACAAAATGTGTTGTTATAATGTAAAATACACGAATAGTGAAGCATGTTATAAATGTTATAATCAACAATAAAAGACAGGAAACATGGTTATTTGTTGTTTATCTTCAATGAAATAACATTTACAATGTCTGCTTTTCAGATTTTTTACTATGTTAGCTGGCACATATTTTATATATCAAAATAAATCCCTGATTTTAGGCTAATATCTTAAACCTTTTAATGTTATTTTACAAAATTTATGATGGTCATCGCATTGTTTGAGGGATTTAGGTGAAAAAATATTTCAAGATAATTATTTAAACAGTTTGTATTACTACTTGCTCAGATTATATGAATGTGTACTGATTATATTAATAGGTTGGTGATGAGAAAGGATGAATTCGGAGGAAGTTCACCCATATTTTCGTTGAAGGAGAGTAGAAAACTATTTAGTAAAATTACCCTCAGTACATCTGACTTGGATTCAAACCACATTCTCCCCGTCATCAGCAGTCCAGTCTATTGCTAAAGTGACGCATTATATCACTATACTCTAAAGAGGGTGGTAAAATATAAACGTTTGGTCGTTTGGTAACGGTAGACAAATCAAGATAATAACTAAGTTTTTATTTTTAACCCCTTCCCCCTACATATCTAAATATTATTCATTAAAATATATTAGGAAATAATAGAACCTTTGTATTAATTAAATATTGTGAGGTTTGGTAAACATGAATCTAGTTTCAAATTTTCTTTCACATTAAATGGTTGATTTTCAAGTCGTTTTGGATATATTTCAAGCTGTTACAACCTTCCCTCTATCCAGTTCAGTTCCCAAATTCTTATTTTATAACTGATTTGATTATCTGATACGGATCTTTTAGGTGCATAACTTATTATTTAAATTTTCATCCACACTGAAAATAGTGGTTACTTTAGTTGTATCAGCTTTGAACTCATACATTTCCTAGTCTTCAATTGTTAAATTCCATTTATTCAGACACCAATCGGTTGTACGGGGAGGTATATTTACATAAATGCCAAATTTTAATTTTAATCTACAATAATTTTTTTTTGTTGGAAAATTTTAAGGCACTCCCCCATTTCTTGGAAGCAGTTTTGAAATTTTAAGTTTTCATTATCTTTTGATTTTGATAATTTGAGGTGGCTTTCAAGTATTTAAATATTCTACCACAATAGGAAACATTTTATATTGATTTTTGAAATTCTTAACCTTACTTCAACACAAATCTTAATTTTAATATTTAAAAACACTTTGACACTTTTCTAGCTATTTAGGAAATTCAGAAATTTCTATTGTCTACCAAACAAAAGATTCATTTTATTATAATATTAGAAATTCATTCTCATTTCCCTGTTCACCATCCTCTCATTTTGTAATTTCGAATTTTATAAATTTTGGGCTTTTGGTGAGGTCTCTTTATCAACTCAACCAATTTAAAATTGTACCTTACCGATAATCGATTGATAATTTTAGTTTAAGAAATTTCCAGCCCTGACTATTTCCTGTACTTCCACCTGGAATTTTAAAATATTTATTCTATTGCGGTTATGTGGATCTGACCCCTTATATTTAGTAAAATATTTTAATTTTCCATATAATATTTTGTTTCAGAAGTTTTTTTTATTTATGTACCATATAATGGTATTTCACTTAGAAAATTAAGAATGTTCAAACCTTCATTTTGAACGCTCCTTACATCGGCTTGAAAATTTTAAATCTTTCACCACACTGATAAGTAGTTTATTATTTTAGATTAGGTAATTTTGAGACTCTACTTATTTCACTTGCTTCCACATTCAAAGATACAATATTCAACACTAATTTTGTAATTTGTAGTCCACCTTTTATATTCCTGGAAAATTTAATGTTTTACCTACCCTTAAAGTTTTTTTTATTCATCTGCCAATTTTAAATTTTATACCACCAAAAGAAGTTGAGGTTTGTACTAGTTTTAAAATGTTGATACCATCCTCCCCAACCCCTCAGACATTTATAAAATTTCTACTTAAATATTTACATTTTTATTTGGTTATCTGAAGGGATTCTTTTACCTGCTTGTCAAATTTAAATTTTCTGCCAAAACTTAAAGCGGTTATGATTCTGATTCTTATGGTAATTTTAAGTGGTCCCTTTTTACCTTCCTTCCAAATATTATTATTATACCACTTTTGTAAGATGTTGTTTCTATTCACTTAGAACATTTTGAAAAACTTTCTTTCCCTCTCCTTGCCACCCCAAATTTTCATTATATAGCGTCACTAGTAGGGTTTTTCTATTTTTAAATTCCTCAGGATCACTTAGTTTCAGGAATCCAATTTTGAAATTTCCCATATTACGTTTTATTTAAATATTGGGAGTGATCCTACTATATTCTTTGAAATTTTTAATTTTATAACTCACCTAAAAATGCTATTTTCTGATAAAATCCCCTCCCATTCCCAGAGACCCATTTTAAAATGAGAGATAATAACTTTTTTTTTTTTTTTTTGCTATTTGGGGTAGTCCTAAAATCTTCCGGTCGAATTTAAGTTCCATACTACCTTTATAAGTGTTTTTTCTATTATTTTTTAAAGTTTGGAAACCCCCCTTCCACATTTAAACAACTCCAACTTTGAAATCTAAAATTTTTAAGACCTGTTTGATTATTTGGATTTGCACCTCTACCTACCGGCCAAATTTCAATTATTTATCTTCCCTGATGGGCTTTTATATATTTAAACACCCCAAGACTCCCAAATTCTTAGTGCCCCATTTTGAAATTTCCCATTTTAATACTTTTATAATTATATAGAACAATCCCTTTACAATCCTGTGTGGGGTTGCCATTTTCTAACGCATCTAGAAGTGTCTAATCTTTTTCTGGATACATTCACCCACACACCACATACTAGCATTCTGATATATTATATGATGTGATTTAGTACTAGTGATTATTACATCTTAGGACATAATCATCCAGAAAATAAGCCTAAATAAATACTTATCTTAACTTTACCGTTTTTATAATATTAGGTTTATTGGTTATTAGCTAATGATATTACAATATTTATTTTCAATCAATTTGGTGTGTTTCAACTATTTAAACGTCTTTTACTTTTCTATTCAAGCCCTTAGTATCTTAATAGCCGGTAATTGAGATTTATATGCGAAAAAATAACCAAAGAAGAAATTTAAGATCTCGTCTTATTCCACAGATAACACCATAATATATATAAGTAATACATCCCGAACCAGCCGTCACATCGTGGCTTAGTATTATATATTCTACTTTAAGAAATATCGGACTTGAAAACAATGAAACATTTTAACATATTATTAAAAATACAATAAATTTAACAAAAAATATTTAAATGAAAATTATTTAAACTAATATAAAGTTTGACATCAATAAACTTTATATCAGTTCAAACTTGATACATAAATGTTATATAACAATACATTGGTCCTTTTTTTACCATATCCCTCAAATTAACAGTAGTTTACTAATGAGTAATGAATACCAATTTTTTTATTAAAAGGCTGCAACGAATTTTTTTTTAAATCTAGGGAACGTATGACTTCCCAAATAACATTATATACTTGGTTTTAGTTGAAAAATTGCTGAAGGGTAATTTATCATTGAGAAATTTTCGCAATTTCGAAATGTTTTAGAAATAGCAAATCGATGTTTTTTTTAAATTGTATTTATGGAATTTTTACATGATAAATAAAACAGTATATTTGTTTTTAGAAGGCAATTTGTTTAAGAGTAGTTTACTGATGGCAAATTTTTAAATTTCAATATTTAAATAAAAACTATCTAGTTATTTGATTCAAAATGGGTGATTTCTTAGTTTTTTACACTATCAAAAATAATATACATTTATTTTTTAAGAATATTTAACGTGGAATCCAAACAATGGTGAAGGCCTGGCATTCCACATATTCACAGGTTGTGATATTTTTTTTAGACACTTCTTGCTATCAATCAGTTTCAACCGTATACTAAAACTAACGCACTAAGGTTTAAGGAGGTAGAGTTTGGAGGAAAAGTACCTATATTTTCATGGAAGAAAAGAAAAAAACCACTTCAGAAAAATAAACCTCCAATCCAAAGGACCCTGAATGCCCTTCCTATCGCCGGCGATCAAACCTTTATGAACTTGATGTTCACTTCGGGCGACAACCTTGAATCAAAGCGTAATATAACAAACACATTTTCATATTTATTCAAGCGTATTTTACATTAGTTCCTACCCCCCAACACAAGAGATATTCTGTCTCAAAAATAAGACTCGATTGAAATTAGATTTGTCTGTCAATATTTTCTGTTTTGTGGTTGTGTCGTAACTTTACCAAATATAAATGTACTCGTAACGTTATCATCACCATATGTGATGTTTTCGTCCCACGCAAAAATATAATGAAAAGTTTGAAAATTAATCTGACCTTTCATTGAGTTGTTTGTGTAATACAGGAAATACTCAGCTCTTTCTAGAATATAATAAATGAGTGAGAAATATTTTATTTTACCGTTTTATTCTCTATTTCAAAACATGATGTTAAATATAAATGCATTTTAAAACCACATTATTTATATAGATGAAAACATGATAAGAAAGCCATTTTATATAGGTTTATTCATACCTAATAGAGGAATTACAAACACTATCCTCCCCCCTCATTACAGCCTAACATAGCTAATCTCAAAGATTCGGTAATATAGCAGATTAAATTTAACAAAATATGTTTTTAGGCTTAATACTCACTGAGGCTGATTTATATTCCCAATACATTAACTATGCCTGCATTATTGATTGGATGTTAAATAATAAGTCCTCTTTTTTTACGTATCGAGCTGATTCCAACTCTATTAAAAATCGCATACATTTATAATTTGATTCCAAATATATTTTAACAAAACCTGGTGCAAATGCCATAATATTGTGTGTAATAATATAAATTTTCATTTAATCATAAGACCAACGATTTGTATTGGAAATTGGTGTACTAATCGGTTATAATTATTTATATTTGATACCTATTTGTAAATAAATGGTACGACACAAGTGCCCACATTTTTTCATATATTGTATCATTGTTTGAACTAAACGTCCAAAAATAGGTTTTCAGTGAACTATAACCTAGATTACCCAATTAAAAACAAACCCCTTTATCTTTTTAGTCACAATAAGCACATTAAAAAAAGATAAAATATTTTAAGCATTTTCAAAAACAATTTATTTGTTTAGTACCCAAACATTATTTATCAATTTGTAAAAATTAATACCCATTTTTATTTATGTCAAAGAATTACTCCCTGATACCCATTTTGAGCTCGAGTCCTATTTAAATAATCTAGTTTTCTAATTATTTTTAGTCAAAACACCGTTAAATTAATTCATTTTAGGATTAATCATGTAAAGTATTAATCTAATATCAATTTAAACAAAATCATGAAAGATATTAAAAAAATAATCAAATTTTACCAAACTCATTCATCAGTATACTAATAAAAATTATTAAAAACCAAAAAAACAAATTTATATTTTTTATATTGTAAAAAACTAAAACATCACCCAATTTGAATCAAATAACTAATTTTTTTTTAATATTCAAATTTAAAAATTTTCCATCAGCAAACTACCCTTAAACAAATTGTCTTCTAAAAAACAAATATACTGTTTTATTTATCATGTAAAAATTCCATATATACAATTTAAAAAAAATCGATTTGCTATTTCCAAAACATTTCGAAATTGCGAAAATTACTCAATGATAAATTACCCTCAGCAATTTTTCAACTAAAACCAAGTATATAATGTTATTTGGGAAGTCATACGTTCCCTAGATTTAAAAAAAAATTCGTTGCAGCCTTTTTTAAAAAAAATTGGTATTCATTACTCATTAGTAAACTACTGTTAATTTGAGGGATATGGTAAAAAAAAAGGGGGATCAATGTATTTTTATATAACATTTAGGTATCAAGTTTGAACCAAATAAACAAAACTGTTGCAGAGTTGTGACAGGAACAGACAGACATGGAACAGATGCATATGTAAAATAAACTTTTTTAGTTCAGGTACACATTGTAGCATGTCCTCTATATAAAATATATCTATCTACAAGCATGACAATAAAGCTAAGAATGAAATAAGGAATTAAAAGAAGAAAATCAAAACAAAAACTAATCTATTCCTTTAGAAGGTAGAAGGAAATTAAAACCAATCTATTTCTTTAGAAAGAAGAAGAAAATGGCTTACGAGGACAGGATACTGTCTGATATTATCACCATGCTTTCACGAGTCTTTCCGAAAGCATGGCAGCATGGCGGCTTGGCGGATGTCTTGGCCGTTGGACGCACGAGATGGAAAGGAACTTCAGTATCGCCAGTCGACGCCTCAACTCTGAGGCACTGATTCCCTAGCGGTGCTACTGGGAAACACTCTCTCCTCTACCCCCCTTATCTTCCGTTGATCCTCCGTTTGGTTCGTTCCCGAGTTAGACCAAGAGTATAAAACACGACAACCCGTGTGACACATGACTGCACTTCTTTGTAAAATTTCGTCGAAGGAAGAACTTCTGAACTAGTCTTCAGCGCCACTAATAATGGTGGTCACAATGGATCAGGAGTCTGACTCACCACCACGTCTCAGAAGAAGCCTCGCCAGATCGGATTATTATTATCACCTTACATCTCTAATTTTGAATACTATGTCCTTTCGACATAGGTTGTTCGATTGTAAGAATGATTTTATGTCCTTCAGACACTAGTTGAAGTTATGCTCTATTATGATTTTATGTGTCTTTCAGAACTAGCTGAAGTTATATTATGTATATATGTATTTTATGTCCTTCTGACATGTTTTATTTTTTGTCTGTATGACTAATTATGTTGTATGTCCTACAGACATGTTTGATTTTTAGTCTGTATGACTAATTATGTTGTATGTCCTTCAGACATGTTGTCCTTGATCAGAACAAATAATTATATTTTTTTATGTCTTTTTGACATGTTTGATTTTTAGTCTGATTGACTGATTATGTTGTATGTTTTTCATAAATGTTTTATTTAGCCAAATAAACCAATTGGTCCTATCGTCAAATATTCTGACTATATTTTTCTTATGTCCATTTGACATAGCTTAAATATGAGGGCCTTAAGCTCTATATATAAGGAGGACCAGGTGCTCACATTTTTCTAATCCATGTATTCATTTAACTATTCTGAGTGCCTATGGCAAAGTAATGTTTCGCAACACCCTAAACGGCATGTTCACATGTTCGATATTTGTATGGTTACATGCAGTTTGTCTACGCCTTTTGTCTAAGACCTAGTTAGATCATTGTCACACTACATTCTTTTTGGCACCTTTTTTGTGTTACTATTTAGGGTGCGCAAAGTGCGGAACATGGCTAGTTTCATATAGTGGCCCGCACGGATAGTATTTCCTTTCGCCCCTTGTTGGCAACTTGTTTGGCTATATATATTTAATGTTAGATTGTACTAGCTTTGTTGTATACCCCAGGGTATAGGTAATTGTTTATATGTGCTATTGAATGCTCCGGCAGTACCCACCGGGAAAAGACAGGTTATAGTACTATAATGGTGTTGACATTATTTAGAGTATCTATAGGACTCTTCCTTAATTTAACTCAAGCTAGCTATCTTGACCCATATTTAATCGAGTAACTCTAAAACTATAGGATTTACAGTAGTGTTATTTATTAGTTACTCTTTCACTATGTGTTCATTTTAGACCCTTCTGGCTGTAGTCTGGCGCTAGTCGGACTACCTTTGTGCTCTTTCTACTTAACTCTCCTTTTAACCGTTACTATGTTGCTTTAGACACTTATTCTCCCGAGCTACGACAAGGTCCTATATTTCTAGAGCTGTTAAATCCTACCATATGTTCAATCTAAATGTGTTGTTTTCCTTTTTGTTTTTGAATTTATACTTGATACTCCGAACAGATATTTCTGACACTATATACTGGACCCGATATTTAACTTTAAATCTTGTTCTTCTACTGTAAACCTTTATCTCATCTTATTTGTTGTAATAGTAAATTTATTTCTGTTACCTAAGTACTATTCTTTGTTTCAGCAACTTGATCCCTTTTATTACCTTAATCATTACCTCCTCTACATATTAGAGTGAGGGGGAAGCAACGATTCAAGACACGCATCCGAGAGCGTCAACATAAAATATTAATATACATTATAATCTCAAGGTTGACAATTATCAAGATTACAATACTTTATCTTGATTTGAGAAAATAAAAAGTTAATGTCTGTACCAACGTTAGTCGAAATTAGTTTAAAAAAAAAATGATCAAGTGTTTTAAACTACATTTCTCTCAGTCTTGGGTCTGTCTGCAGTAAAATTATGACTCACCTATTTATGTTTCACACCATCACTAAGAACAAAAACAAACAAAAAAATGGAAACAGAAAATATAATAAGAGAATATAAATGATTCTTTGATAGCAAGTGTACATTTTTCTATTATAAAAAAAACTATTACAGTTGTATTAATTTCCTGCCGAGTGATTTACATCAGCTGAGTATTTTTAAAGTTTCTTTAATTTCATTCAAAATAGATGACACGTAAATTGTCTTTTATTTTAAAGAGTAATTGTTTTTACTCTTTTGTCCTTACTATAAGTTCAAAAGTGACAAAAAAACTCTAAGATAATGAAAGTTTCCCTCATCCCTTTACTTTATCGCCCCTCTTTCCTCCTACTTTCAACATCTAGAAAGTTTCGCTTTCATTTCAGAGGAACGTCTTCGACTATTTATTTTGTTCGTTCATTTCTCTAATATAGTTTTAAAAATAATATATTTGTTTATTTTTTCAACTATCTCATTTTTGTCATGGCGTGGTCTAATTAATTTTTTTTAGCACTGCGTCTGTCTTACTACTCGTTCGGGTTATACTCCTAAGCTCTAATTACTTTAATGTGTGAACTTATTAGACAATATAATGACATTGCTTTCTTAGTGATTTCAAAGCTATTTCACGAAGCTGGTTGATATTAAGGTGGGAGTTTAGGGAATGAGAGCTAAGGGCAGTTTTATAAAAAAAAAAGTCTGATCAAAATAAATTAAACCAGTAAGCTCTTGCGAAATTTCACACATTCAAACTTCCCCTCTTCCCCCCTTCCCCTCCCCCTAAAAAAATTAGTATTTTGTTGGGTTGTTGAAATTAAATACTCAGTGAAGTGTATATATAAAATAGTAAAAAGTGTGTATTTTCGGTAATTGATACAACAATATTTTATATTTTTTTGACTTGAGCTTTACACGAACAATGTGTTTTAACGTAAACCGAGTATGCTATTCAGAGGTGGGTAAAAAATCATATCCACTGATACCTTATTCATCGCTGTAGCTTTGTATTAGTTTATAAAAAGGGATGTTGATAACAGAAATTATGTATAGATAGGATATTGCCACGGTAAACACATAGAACTTAATTTTTTTTTCACGTGGAGATATCAAAAGTTCTTGAATATCTGTCAATGGTTTTCTGGAATGAAAAACTTTTTCCTTTCATTTACACAGTTTCTCACCGAATGCTGCTATAATCATGACATATATACAAGAACTGTTGATTTAACTCTATGGGAAAAAATTGAATCTCTATGTTTCGACTAGAATAATATTTGATTTATTTTTGAAGAAAATTGTTTTTCTAAAAAAACTGAGGTGCAGTCCTTTTATGAAAAGTAGGTGAAAAGACCCTTACAAGCAAGGGACAAGTTTGCTACGGCCGCCAACTTGGAGAATAGTGGCCAAAAACTCATTTTCCAAACTCATCTTTGAAACTGCACAATACTGCTCTTAACTCGCATTCCCTGCACTCCCACCTGAAATTAATTGATTTAAGCACTTCAAGGCCTATCATTATCATACTAAGACACCAATTCATAAAATTGAAAGGAAGGGAATAAAAATAAATTGTTGACCATAAAATGCCCCTTGTCTAAATTCTGATATCCCTTCTCGTCTTTCTCTAATGAATACTCACACTCACTCTACTATTTGAACCTGGACGGTATTGACTTCACCTCAAATTTATCTTTTATTTTATTCTTATTCTAGATATAAACGTTCTTCCGTGGACTTTTAAAATCTACATCCAGAATATTCCTATTGGTAATTTTTGTGAATAAGCCAAACAACCTCGATTCTAAACTAACTACTTATCCAAAGGTGATGGACGACAAGCAGATATTATAAAATGGCTAATGGTGGTGATTTCCCTGGATTTATTATTTCTCTTCCTAGTACCTCCTTGAATCCCGATGTGCATGACAACTTTTAATGATTGTGATATAAGATTCGATCCTCCATTTCCCATTTCTTCTTTTGAAGGAAAAGTTGACAAATCAAATGTCTCTGACAGTTTCTTCATCCTCGTCATCTCTACGAAGTAAATTTGCAGAAACTTTTGTGTCCTTTTGGCGCTCGATGCAAGCCACCCATCCTGTGATACATCTGGCCTTTAAACTTTAACGTCAACGTGGAGTTGCCTTTCTGACACCTCCTTCATCCCGAAATAAGTCATTTGGAATCAGCCATTTTATTTTCTGATGATATTCAGGAAGTGCCTGGAGTGAGAGTGTTGGCCAGTTAACGGAGTGTAGCTTCTTCCCAGATAATAGATTGGGGAGGGGCTCTGATAGCTGTTCGAAGGTAGAGAGCTGTACCTTGCCGCTGCTGCAGTACGTGCCAAGGGTCCATCCATACAATTCGTCGCTTTTCACCACTGACACAGGGTATCACACGCACCTGGCTCAACGACCTTATCTTACTAGTAAATGATGTCAGAGCTGTAATTGAGTGTGTAGTTTTTATTTTCAAAGACCAAGGAACATTCTTGCTTTGCTGTCTCATAATTTCACAACATTTCCACTCAATAAAACCCCTGATGCTTTTGGAAATATGCAGCAACATCGGCCCGATTAATCTTTGGATTTTTTTGGGAATACGCAACAAAGGCTTGTGGAGCCTTCAGATGCTTTGGGAATATGTAGCACCCACATCTATATGATCCTACGGATATTTTTTTGAGCGTATTTAGCACCAGCTTTAGACATTTTCTTCTTTCGTGTTGCATTTGTAACCTGTTGTGTTGCTTTTTGCCTCCTCGCTTCTTTGGAATATTATTGAAACAATGTACTCAAAGAATAACGTGTTGATTCGAAATAAATTGGGAGAAAGATGGCTGCTACTCAATTTTCTGGTACACATCAGATTTACCCCCAGACAGGCCACTAGTAGACTCGAGCCTCCTTACACCCTCACCAAACTTCCCGAAACCAACGTAGAATTGTCCATTCCTGCAGACCTAAAACTTCCAGGGGAACAACTACCCTGCCACCCCCAGCAGGCAGGTGGTTTCGTAGGGGCTAAGATTTGACATATAAGTACAATATGCCTCTTTGCAGAAACGGGTTGTCCTCCTCACTAATCATGGCTAACACCTAAAATCTGTCATGGTTCTCGGGTATGTATAAACTATCTTGTTTCGCACCTCACGGTCTATACTGTCAGTTACAAACCCTGTGTATAATAAAACGTAATAAAGACATCCTCCATCACCGTTCATACGCACAACACGTTGCGTCATCTCCATACCATCTTCTAAGATATTTTCTATCTCTATTACACCCCAATTAACAAACTTTTGAACTACCTAAAATCCTAATTCTTATACCAAATAAATCCATATTTTTCAAAACCTAATCTTAAGTTCCAATATCCAATCCAAAACTCAATACAGTTTATGATAAAGATTACTTTGCCCCACTATGACCTTTTTGATCGTTTATCTAAATGAAACGAGATAATATACATATTTTCAGAAATTTCATGTATATTTAAAAGAGGATCATATTCTACCAAAGGGCATAAATAAAATAATTATTATTATAAATAGTCATTTAACGAAATATTTTGAGAATAAAGTAACATCATTGCTCACCAAAAAGCACAGCAAATAACTCCAATTTCTCTGATATACTTTTAAAAATTTATGTTTTTACTACTAGGAAAATATTGGTTTTGTAAAAATATATTTCAAATAAATGCCATTTAATTTTAATAGCTCTACAACACTGCTAAAGTAAGTTATATTGTATCTCAAATATCTGACAGATATATGATCATAGTTGGAAGGATCAGCCTATGTAAAGTAGTCCTTGACTCATTTCCACTGATTGTTATAAATTGTTATTTGGAGTGATACATCTACATTCATAGAGATCTCGAATTTTATATCTTCCTTAAAAAGTAGTATTTTCTACTTATATTCCTCTTCACAACCGCTAATATCTTCAGGTGTTCCATTTTAAAATTTAATATGTTCAGAATTGTATGTGTTATACCTGCTTGTCGTGTTTCAGTTAAGAGAACACAGTGACATATTATTTATATTATTTTAGGAAATTTGGAGCACCCTCCTCCTCCTACCCTTAATATACTCCCACTTATAAATTTAAAATTTTAAGATTTGTTTTGTTATATGGAAGCATACTTTTACATGCTTGCCAAATTAAAATTTTAAGCCAAACTTCCCTATATTTTCCAAGGTCACAGCTTGATTTAAAATTAAATTTAAATTTCTCAGGATTTTATGGTTGTTAAAGTGTTCCTTTTACCTTTTGTTTGAATTTCACTTTTTTACTACACTGAGAAGTATTTTTCCCTATTATTTAGTGGAATTTTAAAACACTTCTTCTCTCTATTTTATTAACTACTTTTAGAAGATTCAAATTTTAAGATTCATTTGAGTGTCTGGAGGTTTTTTCTGCCTAATTAGCAAATTTAAATACTCTACCACATCTAAGAGATATTATTTTGTCTATAACACTAAACCCCTATTTAATAAAGTCACATTAATATAAATTCAGACTTTAATGAATATGTTGAGTGGTCCCTTTAACTGCCAACCAAATTTAAATTTAATTGTACACTGAGAAGTATATTTTTCTATTGGTTTGGATATTTTAAACCCCATATCCCCTTAAGTATAAATCAAATCACTCTTAGAAATTGGATATATCAACATTTATTTGGTTATCTGAAGTTGTCTTTCCACTTATCAAATTCTAATTATGCATCCAATATAAAAAAGTTTTCTAATTAAAGCTTCCCCTCCCCCCGTGATAACATTTTCAATTTTTAGATTGTTTTGGTTTTATGGAGTAGCCTCTATAGCTATACACCAAATTTCAGCTCTCCAGCTCATAACCATACAAGTGTTTTTATTTTGACAATCACAATGTTCCAACCTGCGTTTCATCCCCTTGGGGTTTGAATTTAGCGAAACCCCTTCTTATAGGATAGCTACGTCCTGAAAGGAACTTCCCTGCCGAAATTCAAGTTTCCAGATCCGGTGTTTGGGATATACGGTGATGCTTAATGAGTCAGGACTCTCGTCTTTATTTATTTAAATTACGGATGATTTATTACTCAGCCAATTCGTTAACCTCAAATCATAAGGATGATGTTAAGATTTGTTATCGATTCTGAGTGGACGTAGGTTTTAGATATTTATTAAATTTGAAAATGATTTTCTAAAATTAATCAAATAAAATATTTTAAAACCATAAAAGAAAAACCAATCGGAGATACTAACATCGACATTATAATGAAAAGGTAGATTATACATTCACTTTGTTTGATGAATTTTACAACAAATTATGAGTTAAAACCTACCAATGTAAAAAATTTTTGATTAATTAAAAATAATTCTCAACAATAGACTATTATATAGTAGAATAAATATGTCAATTAATGTCACTTTTATGGAACAATAATCCTTACGGGTTTGACTGACTAATCGTAACGCTTTGGTTTACTTTTTACTATATACTATTTTTATTGGAGAGAATTTCGGTGATATTTTTAAGAAAAACCTTTTATATATATTCTTATCTCTTGGAAAATAACTTAGACTGTTATTTAAATATATTAGACATCTTCGCACATAATCAAAGTTCTTCTTATAAATAATTATGTTTTGTTTTAGCTTCTTGAAAGATTTAATTAATTTTCATTTTATAAAGAGTGTATTTTAAAATAAGTAAAAATAAAATAAGAAGTAATCTAACTGCTAACTTCTTGCTCAACTTTCGGTGCAGATAATTACAAACAAATTACTTTTGGAATTTAAAATACTTCAATTAAAATCTCATATTGGTAAAGAAAAAAAAAAGTTGAATCAAAATTTGCAATATGAGCAGATACCATAAAGTATGGAATTGACAGGATTTTTCTGTTTATATTAAGAAGTTCATTAAAATATTAATTTGATTTTTCCTACAGATGAAATTAAAAATAGTTGCATGATAAATAAAAAAATGTAAAAGAAAATATTTCTAATACCGCGTCTCACTACCTGATCATATTTTACGCATAAAATATACTAATTAAACTAGTAAGTACGGGATGAGGAAGATTTAAGTTAGATTAAGTGTACCTATATTTTTGTGGAGGGAAATTGGAAAACCATTTACGAGTTACACCATCAATACACCCGACAATGATTCGAATCCAATCTCCCTATCATTGGCAGTCAAGTCTATTTCAAGAGTGACTCCTTAGACTATGAGGCCACTGAAGCAGGTTTACGTATATTAACATAGAAACATTTGCAGTCAATTAAAACAAAATCCGTTCATGTTGTATTAGAGTTGAAACATAACTAGACAAACATTTATATCCATGGTCTCGTACTGTACGTCCGAATTTCTTTTTGTAATCACAATTTTTGTTTCGGGATGAGGAATGTAGAATTTAGATGCAAGGTACTCCTAAGTTTGTGTGGATGGAGCATGGAAAACTGTTTATGAAAATTTACCCTCAAATTATCTGACTGGGATTCAAAGCCTGACATCCCCGTCAAAGACAAATCAAAATAGATTAGCTTGACATTGCGTTCGTGTGCCCATTGATTAGGTTTATAGGTCATATTTATGAGTGGTTTGAAAATGGTAGGCCTAGTGATTATTTTGATACATTCTAATATTCAAGATATTTACACTACATTTGAAATAAAAGGTAGCCTTTTTTTAGCACCATGTCTTACCACCCATTCGGGTTATACTCTTGTGTACTAATCACGCTAATGTTTAAAGACCAGGAAGGTTATCTTTACAAGTAGTATACCCACATTTGGCGTGGTGGGAAGGTGGGAAAACCACCCTCAGTACACCCGATCGAGAGTCAAACCTGGAACTCCCTATTATCAGCAGTCTAGTCTACTGCGAGAGTAGCGCGCTAGACCACGTGGCCACCGACACGGGTAGGTAGCAATATTACCTTGATGGGTTCCACTACGGAGGAGCTTATAAGATCGGGCCATACTCTGACCGGTCAAGATGAGACCACTGGCTACTATTTAGGGTAAGCGAGGTGTATATACCTTCAACGATCCCTCATGACTAATGAGAGTTAAATTATGTAAATAGTAAATAAGCGGGATTTATTACTCTACATATTTTATTTTATATGCATGGTAGGTTCCATAGCGTACTGGTACACTATTCGTATAATTTCCCCTCTCCCCCTCCCCTACCCAAGCAATGACAACATCCCCCTTATTGAGTTTTACTGGGTGACGTCATCCCCGTCCCTGAACTCATCTAACAAACAAAACTATTAAAACAAGTCACTGTATTATAATCGGCAATATATTTTTTTTTACGTTGACATTTTTTTTTTCAAGTTTTCCCTCGCTTTTAAAGTGCAACTATCCAACTAACATGTTAACGAAATACAATGATTAAATAAATCACGTTTATGATTTAAACATTTTTAATTCTTTGTCAGTTTTCAATTGTGAACATTTTTTGCTCCTATGAATGGTTCTTCTACAATTTTCACAACATTTTTGTTTTCTTACTTATTGAAAAGTACTAAACATTCTTTATACTTATAAAACATAAATAAATAAAGACTCCATTACATTTTAATTAATAATATATATTATGATATGTAATTTATATCTTGTATACATGATATATTGTACATTACAAACAAAATGTTATTATAGATTTACATATATTATCTTTTTTTCAAATGGTACTCCATCTACTGTTTAGTTCCATGAAGTCCTTTGTTCGGAAGGTGGTTATGGATGTTACCTTGGTATAGTCAGGAGATAATAGGTTTTATAGGAGCTCAGTTTACAAAACGACAGAAAGTCTAGCAAATAATGACGACTTAATACTCTATTGTAATGCGATTTTGAGAGGAAGAATATTACTTTGTTTCGTCCAGAATCTTATTGTCTTCTTATTTTACAAGATCCTATCGACCGTCTCAAAACTAGGGTCAAATGTAAACTTAATCAAACATTCCGATTTCTTTTTTGGATGTATCCGTTAGTGTGTGGTTTAAATTCTTATTTTATTGTTCATACATCAATGATATAAAGAACAATATATATTATTCGACATCTTAGTTCAATCAGTAGCGTGTCTATTTACTAATTTAAGGGTCCCGGGTTCGATTCCTGGCATAGCTGAAAATTTATGATTGGTGAAATAAAGGTTTCCCTTTTCACAATGATGAATTAACCGGGGGCTGGGTGTTTTGTTCGTTTTAAATTTAAATTAGTGTATAAGTCGTGTGCTGATATAAGACCAATCCTGGTGGTAGAATATTGGAACACCAATAGAAGGTTCCTTGGTTTAATTCCGGCAAACAGGTGCAATAATTCTAATCTACTAATAACTATTTTTTATTACCCATTTACCCATTTACCCATTCTCTGACATTAGTAGTAATGATCCCGATGGCATTCCAATGTTAAATTCTTCTTTCATCCCTTTTCCCTTGAAAATCACGACTGGGGGTTTAAAAACCCCACACACACTGCAGCATGCTTTAACGATCGCGTTTTCACCTCTCTCTAAGCTGGTTAATGAAACTACATTTCTCTTCCCCTTTTCTGCTACTATTTTAGATGGTTTGTTGTTCATAGGAAAACCAGTTTCATCCATATTGTAAACAGATTGTGACTGAACACGGATTCCAAGATCAACTGTGACATCAATTAGTAATTTGTAACATTCTTCTACTGCATTTCTATTAATTCCTTCAGCGCGAGATTTTGACAAACCTTCTGACTTTCTTAAGCAGATATCTTGATGTCGTTTCATGAAAGAAATAAACCAATCCTTGCCTGAAATTTGGGCATATTCATTCTAAGTGGTCTTGATGTTAAGAGACTTAGCAAACTGGAAAGCAGTTTTATGCACACTTTACGTTGAATGACCAAAATCACGATTACAAAGAACTTTTAATCTTTTTATTGGGGCTCTCTCCTGATCAAAATATAGGATTGTAGGATGGCCTATTCACTTTTGTATTATAAATGGGTTAACTTGGTGGTGCCCATCAGCGGTTTTAAGTGGTCTAGCCGCCCGAACTCTTCTTTGCAGTGTACTGAACGGTACCTTGAAATGTGATGCAACTTCTCTGACACTCTAGTTTTCGTTAAGTGTACTTTTTAGGGCCTGGGTCATTCCATCTTTTAACCATTGTTGGTATCTTTTTTTTATTCTTGAACCATCTAAAATCATATTTTAAAACTAAATCAAACACTAAAAAACTTAGATAATTTAACAAGTTTAAGTAAAATAGTATTTAAATATTTAAAAAAATAGTTAAGATGCTAATATATTAGAACCTACCCCCACGATGATTCAGTATTACTAAATAATAATTGACTGTGTATACATTCAAACACACTATCACTAAACCAAACCAAAACACACCATTCCATCAACTAGAATTTCATTTAACTTCCTGAGATGGTCCGGCAAAATACTGAAAACATTTTACCATCCTCTCACTCCCTTCAAGAGTACCTTTATATGGTTAGCCAGTTAGGCCAGTGTGTAACAGGGCTGTACAATCTACAACTTACAACTATACCACATCTAAGTATTTTAAATGAGACAGAAATACCTTTCCAAATAAACTAGCGCTATTCTTCAAGCTTTGAGTACTCGTGAGAAATAATGTGTAGTAGTTTATGTTTAGTTTTTTTTTTTTAATTGCATTCAAAAGTTTTTATTTTCACTCTACGAAGTGTGAGATAGCGATAAATAATTAGTGGTATATTTTAAAAATAAATAAAAACGCAATAAAATAATGAACCAAATAGCCCTTTAAAAAGTGATTCAAATAACCCCGAAAGCAAACTATTTTTCAATAAAAATAACTCTTTTATTTTCCAATAGAATAGGCTCAAACTTCTTGGTGATGGGCCAAGAAGACTAAGCTATAGGTTTTTTTAAAAATACTTTGAAATCAACAACTAAATCAACAACTATGAGAGGGTAAGACCTTACAACGCAAATACAATTATTTACATCACTAGAAAAAGTATGTCAATTCCACTTCGATTGATCTCGTAAAACAATTTTTTCAGCTATTTAAACGTTTAAATATTATAATTTTTTATATCAATTTACAGCCAGTAAATCATTCAGTAAGTTATAAGAACTAAAGACCAAAAAATATTTGCAAAATAACTGCGTGGTAGCTTGAATCATTATTTTGATTCAAATAGTCTCTTGATCCAAATAGCCCCACCCTATCATATTTATTTTCCAGAGAGTGTAATGGCCTTCCATCTAAGAATTAGATCAACAATGACAAGGAGTTCGAGATTTGAATCCCGCTCGGGCGTCCTGAGGATAGTGTTTCCAAAACAATTTCCTATACTTCCTACAAGCAAATGTGGGTACATTCTTTAAATTAAACCCTCATCGTCCGTAATTTACTACTGTCATCAGTACATATGGTTATAGCTTTGACAGGTAGTAAGAAACTTTGTTTAAAAAAACTTATGAATACTATCCCTGCTATTATTACTACTACCAAATATAGTTGTTGCCAATTATAAGTCTGAATATTGTGACACTAGTGTAAAATACCATTTTTAATTTCAATATTGTGACACCAGGGTTAAATACCATTTTTAATCTAAATATAGTGACACTAGGGTAAAATACAATTTTTTATCTGAATATTGTGACACTAGAGTAAAATACCATTTTTAATTTCAATATTGTGACACCAGGGTTAAATACCATTTTTAATCTAAATATAGTGACACTAGGGTAAAATACAATTTTTCATTTTAGAAGCATCCTGAGAAAGCATTTGCCTTTAACTCATTATAAACGTTCACCAAAACTTCCGGATGTTTTGATAAACAAATTGTTTCCTTTCCCCCATGTAATTTGTAGAAGTGTACATACAATATTTATTTGACCTCAGAACAAGTTTGCTTCCAAGTTTATTTTCCTTTCCTAAACAAACAGAGGTTCAAATGTCTAAAGGAGTGGAATATTTTACTCAAGTTGGCTCGTTTGGTTTTCTTCATCTTTTAGAAAGGTTTGGAATTTGAAATAAAGAATGTAAAACTCTGAAATAAACATTTAGAGAAAGATAACAAATAATACACATAATATAAAATTATGAAACACAAGAGTTTTAGTGACATTAAGAAAATGTAGCTTAAACACAATTGGGGTGTATATATTTTCAAAATTATAGCATTTAGCAATCTCATAAAAACTAAAAAGGGTTTGATGACATCTTTAGTAGAGGTTTATAAAATTTTAACTCTAAGGGTAGTAAGTGATTATTTTGATTTATCAAGGACCTAGTTTTTATATTTTTTTATTATTTGAGGTATTTAGAATGGACTTTCTGAACCTACTGATTACATCGGCACATAATAATAAGTAATAATAATAGTAATAGTAATAATAATAATAGTAGTAAGGTTCGTGGGAGAAAATCAAATATATGTGTAGAAACATTCACATTATTTTGAAACAGACAATTGTGACAATCGCACAAACTTTCTCATATCGTGCATTATAGCTTAAAGCAAAATTTTTGAATATATTGTTTCAATAAATTTCCCTTAATTGCATTTTCCTTAGAAAAAAAACACATATTATTGTTAATCCAATTAAAAATTCTTCATTTATATGTATTTTAAACCAAAATAATTCAAATTTTCGGAAATGAGTTATTTGTAAACTATTCTCAAAATAATCTTACAAAGTAAAACTAAAAACGTATTCTTATTCATCATGAAAAATAATTCCCCTACGTCCATATTGAACTAAATTTTCAAAGCCATGTTTGAAAATAATATTTAGCACCGCGTTTTACTACCCGTTCGTTTATACGCTTTAAGTACTAATTACGCTAATGGATTAGGAATTGGGAAGGTTGAATTATAGGAAGTGAACCCGCATTTGCGTGGAGGGAGAGTGGAAAACCATTTAGGAAAATCCACCCCCAGTTCACCCCATTTTTTAAAAAAAATCAACTTTTCTCCAACAAGTTAGTTACATTTAAATTCATGTATCTAAGTAAAATAAACATATATGATTATTTATCATGTAAAATATACCAGGGTTACAAATTTTGAACAAAATCGTAGATATTTAAATATCTTTTTTAAATTAATTCTCATTGAACTAGCCTTAAACGATTTTCTTATTAATAAACAGTACACATTTTAATTGTCGTGTCAAACACTGTAAAGATACACATTTTAAACAAAATCATTAATTAATCAAGGAAGAAACAGATATTATAGTAAGAATTAACTTGCTATCTAAGGAAATAAGCTTAAGTCAAAAAATGTGTATTAAATTGTTATGAAATAATCTAAACAACATAAAAATATATATCAAAACCATAACGGCTATGAAATTAATTATAGATTTAAGACAAAATGTTAGTTATAATAGATAACAATGAAGTTGAAAAGTCTAATTTTCTAAAAGCTAGCAGTAAAGTAGTAGTAAAAGCTAGCTAGTATATTACATAATAGTTTTAATTCAAATCTCATTTGATTCCCAATATTATTAGCTTTTAGAAAATTAAACTTGTCAACTTTCATTGTTCTCTATTATAACTAATATTTTGTCCTAAGTTTATAATTGATTTTATAACCATTAAGATTTTGATATATTTATATTGTTTAGTTTATTTCATAACAATTCAATATAATCTTTTAACGTGAGCTTATTTCCTTAGATATAAAGTCAATTCTTATTATAATATTTGTTTATTCCTTGATTATTATTATATTATATCTCCTTACTAAAATTATAATAAATATTATTAAAAACCATTAAAGCCATTTTCGCGATAGCCTGAATTTTCAAAAATCTTTTTTTGTAAGCTACCCTTAAGGAAACTTTTACCCAAAAACCAAGTATATAGTATTATTTGGGAAATCAAACATTCCCTAATTCTTAGTTTTAAACAGCATATTTAAAGCAATTTTAGAAAAATTTTGAATGAAAATAAATAAATCATCAGTAAACCACCCTTAATTTAATAGCTAGCTGTCGGTGACCTGGCGGTCTAGGGGTAAGGTGTCAGACTTCTGTGCTGGCGGCCGAGGTTCAATCCTCGTTCCCGGCACAGATTTATCTGATTACCAAACCCTTCCTTCACCTCTGACAAGACATCTTGTGAATGTGGGGAATGCCAGGCCTCCACCGTGGTTCGGATTCCACGTTAAACTGTAGGTCCTTCATTTCATCTCACATTCACCCTACCATTACACATTAGCGTAAGTGCGTATAACCCGAACGGGTAGTAAGACGCGGTGCTAATAATAATAATAATAATAATAATAATAATAATAATAATAATAATAATAATAATAATAATAATAATAATAATAATAATAATAATAATAATAATAGCTAGGGTAAAAAAATCCCGAGGTTTAGTCATATAATATCTAAATATAAAGTTTGTACAAAATCTCTCAGTCCTTTACAAATCTGTGGCAACGGATAAGCAGATAGAGGTAAGACGGAATTTTAGGATCCACATTTTCGGATTCTGGGTCAGATAAAACGTAAAGATTCACTATAATCTCTAGGTCAAGAGTTTTCACGATTACAAGACTTTATCTTTGGATGAGATGGTAATAGTGAAAAATCAAATTCTCTTCATAGATAATATAAATATAAGTAGATCCTGACAACTAAATATCGTTGACTCTGTATATTCTGTATATAATTTCATCGCAACTATCAATTAGGTTTTAGGTCACCTGGTAGTTTAGGGGTAAGGTGTCAGCCTTTTATGCTGGGGGTTGGGAGTTCAATCCTTGGTCCCAGCACAAATTTATCTGATTGCCAAATCCTTCCTTCACCTCTGACAAGACGTGTATTAATCACAACTTGTGAATGTGTGGAGCGCCAGGCCTCCACCATGGTTCGGATCCCACGTTAAACTGTAGGTCCTCCATTTAATCTCACACTCACCCTACCACTATAAAATTCAAAGAAATAGCTTTTTATTTCACTGTCCTAGCTTTTTTTTTGTTATTCAAATCAATTAATTTAAGTTAATTAATAAACCCTAATATGAAAATAATAGACAGTTTAAGCTACATGTAATATAACTTTGGATCCAAGATAGTATTATATTAAGGGTTGTGAAAAAAAGTTTTGGAAACACTGCTTGAGGATAAAGCCAGCTATGAACACTCGACAGAGAATTGAACACCTGTCCCTCGTCATTTGTCGGGTATACTAATGATGGAATTTCCTAAATGATCTCCCACTCTCTCCATGATAGTAAGGGTACATACAATTGCTTCAAAATTCTAACTTCATCCAATAGCAAATCAATGGGTGCGTCTAGCCCTTACGGGTATTAAGAAGTGGGGGAGTATATAATAATTTCCATTTTATTTATTATAGTGCTGGCCAACAGTCGTGAGACCTATAACAGGCCAGCACTGAAAAGTACTCAAGTACCATAAAATAATAATAATTATAAAGTATATGGAGATCGCAACACAGTTTGTTACCTTCAGCCACTGATCAGCCAAGAAATGTTTAGGCCTACACTTTGAAAGACGAACGTAAACTGTTCATTTGGGAATGTAATTTTGTTAATATATATATTCTTTTATTGCGCCTTACTAATCGCTCAGAATATATATATATATATATATATATATATATATATATTGTAATTAATTTATGATAATGGGATAAGGATTAATAAGGTAGAGTTTATAGGAATTTGACCCGCATTTGCGTGGGGTAAGGGTGGAAAATAATGTATATAACAAAAGTCACCCTTAGTACATCAGGCTGCCGTATAAACAATTGTCTCCCCGACTCCCCTTAGTGGCAAATCAGACTAAATGAACCGTAAGCAAATTCATTAAGGCATTGATGTGTTATCGCTATGGTAGATATGTTTGAAAACAATAATTATAATACTAAAATAACTTTAAAAATAAGTCATATAAAATTATGGAAATTTGATCACTAAAGTGATTCTATAGCTACATTTGGGAACAAATTCAAAAAATTTGCATATAAATTTGGATATCATTTAAACATTTCAAGTTTATTTTAGGCATAATAATAATCATCTTAAGAGCAACTAAATTTTCCATAAGGATAACAAAGTATACATTCAAATTCTTAAGGACGGCTATCGTTCAGCAAGCATAGTACCGCTCATCAAAAGTGGAGCTTATTGAAACGAATATCATGTGGGGAATATTTTAAGTAGAACATTCAAAACAGTAAGGTTGTTCAGCAACAATGCGAATGAATTCGAATAATTTAATTCTAATGATTTCTAAGCTTTCGAATAAGTCAATCGTTTTCACTCGACAGTGCTCATCAGTGATTGATTCTCAATCATTTCAGGCATTTCAAACATTTGATGAAGAGGATGCTGTGTCAATAGGAGAGGCAAAGGTTGCTACATCTTCTAGCACTGTTGAGTCTGATTTGGCCTATGTAAAGAGCTATTTCGACAACCTTCCTGGAGTTATCGTGTCACTGGAAGCCAGAGATCTGCTTTTAATAGAATCAGTGAAGATAATGCATACCATACAAGAAGGCGTGAAGCAAACCCTGGACCTGTTGCCTCGTCAGTCGCAACAAAACTTGAACAAGTACTACAACGAAATCCCGGGTTGAGAACAATGGTAGCAGTATCAGACATCTTGGGAGGGCAAATCACGCCATCGCAGGAGATAAGTTTAAACTCTTCAGGATTGTCAAATTTTAAATTTTGTCCCTTGACATCGTGTGAAGTTGAGAGAAGCTTTTCAAACTATAAAAATATTTTATCAAACCACAGAACAAATTTAACTTTTATTATTATTATTATTAGCTCCACGTCTTACCACCCATTCCGGTTATACGCACAATTTAACTTGTGAAAATCTAGAAAAGTATATAGTGATTCAGAGCAATGTGAGTTGCTTGTTGATTACATGTAGTAAGTAGCTTGTAGTAAAATAAATTTTACATTGATTATTGTGTGCCTATTTTTAAAGTGCCTATTTTGGTGGCTATATCCTAAATTTTTAGTGCCTATTTGCCTGCTTATCTTAAATATTTTTGATGCCTATGAAACCGGTCCCTACTCATCACTAACTGTGATAGAGTTTTACGGCTGTTTCTCACAGTCATTGTCTGAACCTTTCAAATTGTATTTCACAATTTCCCGATCATGTTTGTAACTAATGTTTGCCAATAAATTATTTTATACTATTTAATCCGTCTTTAATATCATGTAACCATAACATTCCAGCTCTAATCAGTAAACGCGAGTGAAGAAAACCCATTGTGCTAGTAAATTAGTATAGGGCGCATGTTGATAATTTCCGATAAACCGATTGAACATACCTCAACACGCCTCGTCACCATGCCAAAGATTTGCAGACTAGAGACGATATGCAATTAAAATATTCACAAAAAATAAATATTGACATTATGATACTAGACACTACGCAAACAAATATCTTGTTTAAAATATTATCTTTATAATACATTGTTCCACATGATTTTTATATTTTTAGTTGTTATTAGAAATGTATACCTATTATTATTAGCACCGCGTCTTACTACCCGTTCGGGTTGTACACACGCTAATGTGTAATGGTAGGTGATTGTAAGATGAAATGGAGGACCTACAGTTTAACGTGGGATCCAAACCACGGTGGAGGTCTGGCATTCCCCACATTCATTAGTTCTGATTAATACACGTTTTGTCAGAGATGAAGAAAGGGTTTGGTAATCAGAGACCCCCAGCACAGAGGTCTGACACCTTAACCCTAGACCACCAGGTCACCCTAATACCTATTATCTACTAACGACCGTGAAGGCAATCTTTTGAACTTGCCATTATAGGTAGAAACAGATAAATTACAATCTAAATTAAATCTCAACTAAGTGAAGACATATGCAACGTAATGTTAGAGAATGATATTTTCAGAATAATTTGGGGAAGTTATTGTTACGAACTTAATGTATTTTTTAAATTGAATTTTTTTAAATTTACCTATTCGGTTTGATTTATATCATGTAAAACTCAATCTTTTAATTTTAATTGAGGGCTAACAATCAATAATTTTAGAACATAGTGGCTAGATTCTAAAAACATATTAGAAGAGAAAGGAAAAACCTACGGTAAGTAATTATTGGTCACATAGCTAATTAAATAATATGGCCTATAGATTACTCTGTATTTTTAATGCAGACAATTTAATCGCCCTTCGACTCTTTAGCAACAAACACAACATCGCTTTTAAGTCTGTTCTAAATAGATTTGTACAGTGATTATTTTGATTTATCAAGGACCTAGTTTTTATATTTTTTATTTATTCGAGGTATTTAGAGTGGACTTTCTGAACCTACTGATTACATCGGCACATGATAATTTCATGAGAGAAAGTGAAAGGGCTTAACAATATTGCCGGGATACGTATTAATATACGTTTCCGGGTTATTTTACATACAACACTCGACGTGGGACCGACGGCTCGACTTCCCCTCCGAAGTAAGTTGTGCAACGGATTTTTATCACTCAAGAAAAATCCGTTGATCATGGCTAGGTTTGAACCCACAAACATCGGGGCCTTGAGGCGAGCACTTTGTACCCTAGACCCTCAGTGTTGACAAAAATACTTAACAAATCTATGTTACTAACGCTTAGAATAACCCCAAACAAAATGATCGATGAACAGGTCGTATTTTGCCTGATAATGTTCAACTTGAAGGCCTCGGATCGATCCTCTACCGTCCCTACACAGGAAATATCACAACAATTTCGTAGGTCGTCGCTGATATTCGGTTTTAATACAAGGCCATTAACATAGTTGCTGACACGCTGAGAGCATGATCTAAAAATCATGACTTGAACCCAAAGGTGCAGTCAGAATATGTATGATTCCTATTTGTTTTATAATTTTATACTTGTAAAATTTAAATGTCCTTATTGAATATTCATAATAATACTGTAGAAAATGTTAGGACCCCAGCATGTATCTCTTCTGGTCAAAAGGCTCATCGGGTATAAAATGTTTGGAAACCACTGTTATGAGTCATCACTCTCGTATATAATATAATAATAATAATAATAATAATATAATATTTAGCACCGCGTCTTACTACACGTTCGGGTTATACGCTTTAAGTATTAATTACGCTAATGGATTAGGAATTGGGAAGGTTGAATTAGAGGAAGTGAACCCGCATTTGCGTGGAGGGGGAGTGGAAAACTATTTAGGAAAAACCACCCCAGTTCACCCGACCGAGATTCGAACCTCGATCTCCCCGTCCTCAGCAGTCGAGCTCAACACGACTGGAGCGTTATCTAACTACGCCACCGAGGCGGGTCTCTCGTAATAGATTGGACTGACGATATTGGGGAGATCGAGTTTCAAATCTCATTTGGTTGTAATGAGGTGGTTTGATCCTAGATATTTACACTCTCTCTGCAGGCAAATGTGGTTACACATTCTCTGAATAGAACATCCCTCACACTTAATATATTAGTGTAGTTAATTTAGGTGTAACCCCAAAGGTGAGTAGGACGTGGTGTTATATATAAAAATATATACATATATAAAAAATATAAATATATATAATATAAAAGTAGAATTCAATATAAAAGATATAGTTGACGTTTGGAATTATTACAAATTCGCAAAGGTCAACCTGAATAAAACCATTAACTTTACATTGAGTGCAGATTGATTAGATTAAGAACTCTGATATATAACCATCATAACATAACAAAAGTAATATGTGAATTAGATTGAGCATAAGTTGATTAAATTAAAAGAACAGATTAAAATTCATTATAACATTAAAACAGCAAGATCATCTTAAATACAATACGTATACATATAACATATTAAAATGAATAATTAAAACATAATAGTTTAAGTCAAGTTTAGTTTAAGTGAAGATGGCGTAAATTGATAAATTGTATGGTTATTGGAATATTAAAGGTTTAAGATTGAACAAAGATATTGAATTGTAAATTTTAAAATATTGAATTCTATGTTATCTGATTGATGCCCTTGTTCCTCTTCTATAAAGCTGGTATATTTCAGCCCAAGGTTACGACATGTTTCAGCTTATTACATCGACACCATCATCAGGCTAAGGAATAAAAGTCAAAAGTTATGGCACACATCAGTGTGAAATATTAAATTATAGAAATTAAATTGCAAGTTAATTAGGACATAACCCTAGATATGAAACGCATATTTACAGTTTTATTATATTATTATTATTATTATTATTAACACTGGTCTTATACCCATTGGGTTATACGCATTACGCTAATGTGTAATGGTAGGGTGATTTGAGATGAAATGGAGGACTACAGTTTAACGTGAATCCAACACGGTGGAGGCTGGCCTCCCCACATTCACAAGATGTCTTGTCGAGGTGAAGGAAGGGTTGTAATCAGATAATCTGTGCGTACCGAGGATTGAACCGCGCCATGCACAGAAGTTTGACACCTACCTAGACCACCAGCACTATTACCAGTTAACGCCTCATAATATGAGTGGTCAGCTACGAAGAACAGACACGAATTACAAATGTAAAACTTAGCACCAGTTTATACCGTTGGGTTATACGCTTTAAGTACTAATTACGTTAATGGATTTAGGAATTGGGAAGGTTGAATTAGAGGAAGTGAGCCCGCATTTGCGTGGAAGGAGAGTGGAAAACCATTTAGGAAACTCCCCAGTTAACCCGACCAAGATTCGAACCTTGATCTCCCCGTCCTCAGCAGTCGAGCTCAACACGACTAGCGCGTTAGCCAACTACGCCACCGAGGCGGGTTGAACTTTTAAAATGTAATAAACAACCATGTATATACGAACTGGGTTCAGATGTTCTAGAAGGAAAATAAGAAGTCAATAGCTTGATGCTTTTATAAAAGACCTTTCTCTATAAATTAATTATCAAGCAAGCATCCATCAGTAGATCGATTCTGTACTATTCCTGGCTACCGCCAAAGCCTGCAGCTTATAATAGGTAAACTAACTTGTTATTTATTTAGAGTAAACTATGGGAGAGGTTGTGACTAAAGCAGGGCTACATAGAAGGACTCGTAAATATTATTTACTAGTTACGAAAATACTCAAGTTCACAAGACGCTATTGATGGATTTGCCTCACTAGAGAGGAAATCAGAACTATCGAATTGTTAAAATGCCATCGTTTTATAATAATATAGCACACACAAAAGTGAAATATACACAGTGGCGCATCCACGGGAGAGCTAAGGGGCCCTTGAGCCCATTATACCTTTGTTTAGGGATGTCTTAAGAACAAGGATTTGACACGATTTCTTTCACAAGACTGCAAAAATTAACGACTTTGCCTGTCGGTGACGTCACAGCAAGTCGAGATAGACTTTCCCATGTTGACGCATTTACGTTCTATTCGGTGAGTTTTTAAGACACAGCATTAAAACAAGAAACATATTCTTAATAATAATTTTTTTTTTAATTTCACAACTTGACACAATTATGTGTTTATGTTGAAGAAATTTGTATCTGTAAATTTATTTTGTTAAATCCCCTGCATCTCAGATTTATTTGAGGAAATGGCCAGAAGGATTATTCCTGCCAGGATGTAGATTAAAAATGTCAGTGAAAGAATATGTATATATAAATTTAGCTAGAAGAAAATTACAATTTTAGATTAACGCCAATGTTTTCCAGGTGCAAATAGCGTGAGTGTGTTTACTGGTTATTGGAAGAGGGGAAATGCCATCAGCAGGTAAACTAGAGGACTCAAATGATCAAATAATAATTTTTTACCTCTCTTCTATTTCATTATATCGGCAAAGTAAGCCCTATCCTTAAATGTTGACTTTTTAAGAAAATCAAGCAAATTGAATTACTTATCACGCAAAAAACTACTCTGATTCTCATTATAAACTAGATCATGTGGGCCATTTTTAAAAGATCGCAGTGCTATTTGTCGTTTCAAACACTTCAATATCATTTTCAAACAAAATCGTTAGATATTATTTTTGAAATATTTCAAGTTTTTAAAATTATTAATCTGTAAACTATGCCTAACCGTCGCCATAGAGATGGTTGCTATGAAGACGGTTGCAATGGTGACGGTTGCCATGGAGACGGTTGCCATGGTGACGGTTGCTATGAAGACGGTTGCCATGGATACGGTTGCCATGGTGATGGTAGCTATGGAGACGATTGCCATGGATACGGTTGCCATGGTGACGGTTGCTATGGAGACGGTTGCCATGGATACGGTTGCCATGGAACGGTTGCCATGGGGTCGGTTGCCATGGAGACGGTTGCCATGGAGACGGGTGTCATGAATACGGTTGCCATGGAGATGGTTGCCATGAATACGGTTGCCATGGAGATGGTTGCCATGGTGACGGTTGCTATGGAGACGGTTGCCATGGATACGGTTGCCATGAATACGGTTGCCATGGAGATGGTTGCTATGGTGACGGTTGCTATGGAGACGGTTGCCATGGAGACGGTTGCCATGGAGACGGTTGCTATGGAGACGGTTGCCATGGTGACTGTTGCCATGGAGACGGTTGCCATGAATATGGTTGCCATGGAGATGGTTGCTATGGAGACGGTTGCCATGGTGACGGTTGCCATGGAGACGGTTGCCATGGAGACGGTTGCTATGGAGACGGTTGCCATGGATACGGTTGCCATGGAGACGGTTGCCATGGAGGTGGTTGCCATGGAGACGGTTGCCATGGAGACGGTTGCCATGGAGACGGTTGCCATGTCATTGATTTTCTCGCAAGTGTGGTATGCTTATAATCAAGATCTACTTCGAAATTAACTTTCTATATACACTTATTTAACAACGTTTAAAAATAAAGTATATTGAAGCAGGAATAATTGGTGCATGTTCCGTGTTGTAGTTCGAATGATTGTATGGAACTGTCATTTGGTAGATGTTGATAACATATGAGTTGATGTGAATAAGGTGGTTGTGCTTTGCTTCAATGATCAGTTGTTCCATAATCCTTGCCGTTTTTTGTATCAACTGCTCGATGAACTTTGAGTACGGAATTTAAGTAGATCGACGGAGATTGGTGGTAAATCAATTATAACTGTAGCATCCAAAAGGGCAGATGCCAACAAAATACATCGAAAATATAAACACTACAAGAAAGGGGGGGGGGGGGGGGTTTAACCCAGAGTGAATGCTGAGGAGTTATTAATGTGACCCTCTATCTCAACCAGACGGCAAGAGACTTCAGCCTCAGTAAAGTTCATATTAAACCAAAACGTTTGATAGATTACCTTGGGAATGATGGATAAATATAATAAGAATTAGCATTAGTCAAAGTTAGTCGATATTTATTAGCCATAACTCAATTAGATTTTTAACAGTTCCTCCAAATATATACATGGTTGATGTTGCGAAGTATAAAGAAAATAGAATAAATTCATAACAACTATTAATTGAAGTCAAAGTAAAAGAGTCAGATGGTAAATATTCATCAGATTACTTAATGTTAACTTTAAGATGTCGCCCATTAGAAATGGCGCATAGTAAAAACAACATGACAATTTGGATTCCATCATTAAATATCAATCCTTTAAAAAAAAGCACCTAGTCAATGGCAACAAGATAATCTAATTTTAAACATAATATATATGTCCATTAGGTATGGTACATAGCGTATTACAATAATATAGTTTAAATTCAAATACTAAATATTTGTCCATACTAAATGGCTCATAGCGTATGACAATAAGATATATATTAAATTCAAATACTAAATATTTGTCCATAATAAATGGCTCATAGCGTATGACAATAAGATATGTTAAATTCAAACACCTAATATTTGTCCATAATAAATGGCTCATAGCGTATGACAATAAGATATGTTAAATTAAAATACTAAATATTTGTCCATCATAAATGGCTCATAGCGTAAGATATGTTAAATACAAGTTCTAAATATCTGCCCATCAAAAAAAGGGACATAGCGTATCACAATAAGATAAACTAATTCAAATGCTAACATAGTTCCCGCGAACATTAATTCAAACAATACAGTACATAATCGATACCATCGATTAGTCGTGACTCTACTGGCGCTAAGTCGCCCTGACCTTGCAAATAAAGTGATCTCAGAAAAAACTATGTTCTTAACTGTTAGATTGATTTTTTAAGGTTATTTGAAATTTAAGCCAAAATTGAATTTAGAAAAGATTTACATTATAAAAAAAGGTTTTAATCTGCCGAAAATGGATTTAGATCTTACATTTTATGAAGTAGAAAGCCGGAGCTTATCCTATCCCTGATATGACTCAGGCCCAATTGTAAAGTTCGTAGCCACAGGCACCAGAATATATACCCTAAAGCACAGAAGAGGGGAAGATGGGAAAAAAGGGGGAATAACATTCTAGAATAAAAAAGGAACACGAGAAATCGCAAGTTGATTCGCTTCGAGAGAGGCCGTGGGCGTTCCGGAATCTTCTCGGAGGGGATCTCTTTACTGCGCAAGTCCATTCAACCCAAGGCGTTGGCTTGAACTTGCCATTCCGTCTTCACAGTCAGTATTCAATTTTCCCGGTTCGGTGAAGGTGCGTTAGGTGGTTTTGTGTCGTTCTTCCATGCAGCCCCAGTCAACAAGAAAATGGGGTAAGTCTTGACTATTTCTGTTTGTCTCGTGTCTATCATAAAACATCCGATGCTACATAACATCATAGTTGGTTTTGGGAAAATAGACTTTTTTGCATCCTTTATCAAACTACTTTTAATTTTAAGTTTAAACAGACACACTGGCACACAGAAAGATGGCATTGCAAAGAGCACTTTTTAGGTTTCGAGGGATCATGAGACGTCGAAGTCCATAAACATTTCAGGTTTGGTACTTTTTTAAGGTCGCAATACCTTACATTTAGTGTTGGAAAAGTTAATATATATATTAGCGTATAGCTTAAAAGTTATTGGTTTTTTAATAATATGCTTCGAATACTATGTTTGTTTTATAAATAAGTCTACATATTTGTAATGATAAGTAATTTCATATCTCAAAGAGTTACGGAGATATTTTAAAAAATATTATTATTTACCCATTAGACCGAGTCCTTAAAGTCATTTTTCTGAGGTATTGAGAGTAGCCATTTTGTTTGGCATATTTATAAATGCTGTGAAATGAAATTTATTCAAAATCGTTTTAGTCGATTTTGTGAATGTTGACTTTTCCTCTTTTTGCTCTTCATTAAACTACCCTTAATTTTAGAGTTAGATATCCAATTCCAAAAATCCCTCTGGGAAACCCTATGAAAACCATAGATACAAAGTTTTAGTCCGATCGGTAAAATAATTTAAGCTCTAGATGGAGGTACGGACAGACATACAGGTATACAGACAGATGGAGATTCAAAAACCAATATTTCTGATTCGGGGCTCATGAAACGTCTACAATAATCAAAATCTCGGTTTCGACTTTTTTTTTTTGCGGTCACAACACATTACCTACCTTAAGATAGCGAGAAAGTAAAAAAAAAAAAATAGAAAGCCATTCTAGTGCACTCAAATAGGATTATAATTTGGATAAACATTGAGGTGGTTATCCCTATTAATAAATTAACATAGATAAATAAAGAACATCGTCTGAAAACATCGATGTTATAGAACCAAAACGATCGGTAGGGTTTTCCAAACGAATTGAAACTGTAACTGAAGTTTATTTGTAAAAAAGTGTATTAAAACTAATAATAAAAAATTACTATTTTAAAACAAACACATAAACATATCGCTGTCTCGAACATCGCTACAAAACATTGATGGTTGAAAATCATCTATAAGGAAAACATCGAACCTTCAACATCTATGTTCAATGTATATCCCTGCTGGACTGTACTATAACCATGTCCCGTTTCCCGTGTCAGTTAGATACCACCAGTCGATCTCGCTGTAACTGAGCCAACTCTTTAGGTAAAAGCCTACACTATTTAATGTAGTAATAAAACTATTGATTGAATTTACTATTTTTATGAGTAGTTTTTCCTAGCCCCGCATCTACTACCCGTACGGGCTATGCCCCTATTTAGACCTACTAAATTACCTTTATGTGTGGGCGGGAGAGTGGAAAATAATGTAGGATAAACCACTCTCAATACACCCGACCGGAATCAAAGCCCGACCTCACTGCCTTGGCAGTCTAATATATTGCGAGAGTGACGTCTTAAGCCATGCGGCCAATGAAGCGGGTATTTATAACTAAAAGTATTTTCATATATCCTCAATTCTTGTAAAATGTGTTCTATAGTTAAAACATAAAAGTAAAAGATATACAATTAAAGTAAAATTTTGTTAAATCTACAAAAAATTATAAAATGCAACATTTAAATTATTAGCATCCAGAGTGGTATGAACATTAGAAGTTGGAACTCAAGAAGCTTGTCTGCACTTGAGATCAAACTATTTCTGACTTTTCTTCCTTTTCTTGAGGGAGATAATGACTCTTAAATACCTGGCTGGCTACCTTCCTCACCTCACTTGGACAAAGGGGGAGATTTAGGGAATGATTCACACTCATGGACCCCCACATAAACCGCTTCTACTCCTTCCCTAGCAGTTTACAGAATTTAGGCTCCACCCACCCGAGATTATATTTTTTTCTTCAAAGCCTTCAACTGTTGAGTTCATCTTGTCATGAAATGGGGTCTTAAGTGCTAATTACGCTAGAAATTGGGAAGGTTAAATTGAGAGGAGGAAATGAACCCGCATTTGTGAGGAGAGAGAGTGAAAAACCATTTAAGAAAAGCCACCCCCCTCCCCAGTTCTTCCGACTGAGATTATAACTTCGATCTCCTCGTCCTCAGAGTCCAGCTAAGCAAAAAAAGTAAGAAAAAAAAAAAGCGTGTTAGTTAACTAAGGCACCGAGGTGGGTGTCAGTCTACTAAGCGAAGGGTACCAGGTTAGATTCTTGACATGACCGAAAAACTTGCTAATTGTTAAATTCGGGCATCCCCTTATACAGTGATGAATTAACAAGCGAGGGCTGGTTGTTGGGTCTGTGCTGGGCTTAAGGTAGCAAAGCAGAAACTGTAGGAAGCCGCGCGTAGTCTTTCTAGTACGCGTTACTCAAGAAATGGCTTGGGTACAGTCAACAGATTCCAACAAGGAGGAGCTGTCACACAGTAACAAGCAACATACAAGTTTGTACAATACCACAATAGTAATAACATTATTATTAATGATAATAATGACTGTAAAACTCAGAATATACTAAACAATCATATTATTAGTTGTTCTCTTTGGGTGTAAAACGTGGTCTTTTACCTCAGATAAAAAATAAAATAGCTAGGATTTTGTAAAACAAGATACTTAGGAAGAGATATTTGATTGACAAAGGGATGAGGGTACTGAGGAGCGGACCAAACTATATGATGATGAGTTACATAACTTTTACTCATTACAAGAAATCTTTATGATAGTCAAATATCGTAAAATTACTGTGGATAGGATATGTAGCGCTAATGGGAGAATATAGAACCTTGTTCTTGGTAGTGACTGGCAAACCCAATGGGAAGAGACCGTTGTGAGACCGAGACGCAGATGGTAGGATAACATTAGAATGGACGTGAAAGAGCTAGGGTGTAGTGAGGTAGACCGGATGGAACTATCTCAAGGTAGGGATAGGGTGTAATGAGGTGAACTGAATGGAACAAGTTCAAGGTAGGAATAGGGTGTAGTGAGGTGAACTGAATGGAACAAGTTCAAGGCTGGGATAGGGTGTAATGAGGTGAACTGAATGGAACTAGTTCAAGGTAGGGATAGGGTGTAGTGAGGTGAACTGAATGGAACAAGTTCAAGGTAGGGATAGGGTGTAATGAGGTGAACTGAATGGAACAAGTTCAAGGTAGGGATAGGGTGTAGTGAGGTAGACCGGATGGAACTATCTCAAGGTAGGGATAGGGTGTAATGAGGTGAACTGAATGGAACAAGTTCAAGGTAGGAATAGGGTGTAGTGAGGTGAACTGAATGGAACAAGTTCAAGGCTGGGATAGGGTGTAATGAGGTGAACTGAATGGAACTAGTTCAAGGTAGGGATAGGGTGTAGTGAGGTGAACTGAATAGAACAAGTTCAAGGTAGGGATAGGGTGTAATGAGGTGAACTGAATGGAACAAGTTCAAGGTAGGGATAGGGTGTAGTGAGGTGAACTGAATGGAACAAGTTCAAGGCTGGGATAGGGTGTAATGAGGTGAACTGAATGGAACTAGTTCAAGGTAGGGATAGGGTGTAATGAGGTGAACTGAATGGAACAAGTTCAAGGTATGGATAGGGTGTAGTTAGGTGAACTGAATGGAACAAGTTCAAGGTAGGGATAGGGTGTAATGAGGTGAACTGAATGGAACAAGTTCAAGGTAGGGATAGGGTGTAATGAGGTGAACTGAATAGAACAAGTTCAAGGTAGGGATAGGGTGTAATGAGGTGAACTGAATGGAACAAGTTCAAGGTAGGGATAGGGTGTAGTATGCTGGACTGGATATAACTAACTCAAGATAGGGACAGAGTGTAATGCGTTGGACTGTATAGAATTAACTCAATATAGGTATAATGAGGTGGGCAGGATATAAATAGCTCAAGATAGATATAGCTGTCCGACTTTTGTAAGGGAGGTTATAATCAAGTGAAGGGGCGGTCAGGATTTATATTACTATCGATTGCACTGAGGGTTGTTTTTCCAAAATGGTTTCACAAGTTCTCTACGCAAGAATTTGGGTATATCTCCTTTAAATTCTACCTTCCTCACCCCTAAATAATTAGAATAACTAAATTGGTTATAATATGTAGTGTAGGAACAAAAAATTGGCGCTTACCAAGGATCTTATGCCTTTATGCTTATGTGGTCAAAATTAAGCTAGCCAAGGATGTACAAATTTCGTAAAAACTTCTTAAAACTCGTTTTAACCAACACTCTTTACATAATCCCCTATAAAACTACCATGTTTCTTTTAAAAAAAGTTTTTCATCTATTTTAGGTGGTATTTAATCTTCAATTCCATGATCAACTGAATATACCAGGGCCACAGACAAGTAAGAAACAGACTCTCAACATTATGGGGCCGTTGCTGTGCTCCTTTTACCAGCTTGAGTCTTTCGGCACTAGGATTCGTTAGTGTCGCTGCTGGGTGATGATAGGACTAACTTCAGCGATCCTAGTGTTGAAGGACTCAAGCTGCCAAAAGGAGCGTAACCATTTTAACCTGGTTGTTGAGCGTCAGGATATATTATTTGTCTGTGAACAGGGCGTATAGCCTGAAAGGGTAGTAATACGCGGTGCTAAAAAATAAATATATATTACATCACCACACTAGAATTTCTATGAACGAGCGTGAAAGGGCCTAACGTTTTTGCCAGGAAAGGTATTTTCACAAACTTTCCCGGATTCTTTAACATGTCACAATCAACATGGTGCCTACGGCCTTATTTCCCCTCTTAAAGAAGTTGAGCTAAGGATTGATATCCCTCCAGAAAAATCTATTGACCCCAACTGGGTTTGAAGCAACGAACATTGGCTCCTGAGGTGAGCACTTTACTCCAAGACTATCAAGGTTAGTTTTTCCGAAACTATTTTTAATGTTATTTAATAAAGTATATTACAATATAGAAGTGATGTGAAACTGTGAAATATTACGAATTAGTATAATTTGAAGTTGATTAAAAATCGTATTTCTGTAGTTTGTTTGTAAATTCCTGATTTAACTGTTTGACTTCTGATAGAGAATGAAATATATACATAGTGACTCTTTATAAAGCATGTTATTTTTCCTTAACTAATGGTTGTTGGTTGATACAAACAATGTAATTTACACGAATGCCATGTTTTATCTGGTGACATATAATGCAAGATTTAATCTAGTAGTGCACGTGTATTCTGATTTGTAAAGTTATCAGAAAAACATTATAGAGGTTTTTTAGTGCTAGGGTGTGTAGTGGTAGTTAGTTAATCAAAACAAATGATTTATTTAAAAAGATTAATATTAATGTGCAGTTAAATTTATTTTTGTTTAAAAGTTAAACTTACCATAATATTACTTTTATCAAAAATAAATATTTAAGTATAAATTAAAATATGGTATTTATCTTCGGAAAATCACTAGCATATTGTGTTTGTAGCCCAAAATGGTGGTGAGATGTGGAAAAAATATTAATAGTAGAACTATAAGAAATGTATAAATAAATGATTAAATATCCTGCCAGAATACTTTAGTTGAAATAAGAATCGTTAATATTTGAATAATTATATTTTTAAAAATGGAAAGTCAAACAATTTACTTTCCTACCCCTTTGATCAGTCAGCTGTCAAGTAAATTATTTCATGAAATAAAAACTTTATAAAATAAGACACATAAATACAATTAAATATATTTATTTTATTTAATAGTTCAGATACAAACACGGAATATTGTCACTAAATCCATTCTATATTCTAAAAATCCCATTTAAAATAATAAAGTATATCTTATATTTGTTGCAACTTTATATTGTTCAGGTAAAATCTGTGTTAAACATTATCAACCAATGAGAAGTCTTAAAAATAAAGATGCTGCCTTCATATATTTAATATGATGATATCTTCAAATTAGTTTGCTTCCATGATGTGATTTGTTTGAATATGGATTTTTTATACAAATAATTCTTGACAAAAAAGTTGATTGTAAGATTATTTGCACCACTGGTAGATTCTAGACATAGCCAATACATTAGGAGTGTTCACAGCAACCGAATTACAGTAATTTGATCTCTTGAGTATCATCTGTGATAACATAAGCCAACATAAAAAAAAAATAGATCCAGATAATTGCAGGATAATTACAAAATTTAGATTTAGCTAAGATCATCTGAAATTTAAGAACCAGTAGGAAAAATATAACAGAGTGTGAAAATGATCCTGAATAATATGACATTAACCACTGGTTTCTCAAAATCAAAGGTCCCGGGGTAAATACCTGTGTCCAGATTGTCATTTTACAATGAATTAAACAACAGGGTGGGATTTTTTAAGCTATTTGTGTGACTAACTGAATAAGTGTGAAAACAAAAGTATTGCATTTATAATATAGTTTAAAAATAAACCTGACATGCATCGATGGGTACCCAGAAAAATAAGTCAGGTTTATCTAGTTTGGTTTACCAATGACGGATAGAGCGCGGTTAGAATTTTGTCCGGGTTTATTGAAGGTATTTTTTCTTATATGGTTTTCCATCTTCTCTGCAAGCAAATGAAGGCACACTTCCTTTAAATTATACCTTCTATATATCCACCCCAACAATTTTATAAAATGCGGATTACCCGGTAGGCTAGTAAAACGCTGAGCATATATAAAATATTCAAAATATTATTTAGATCAAAGCTATTTAAAAACAAATACTGCGACTTAAATTAAATAAATCCCACGGGTAACCTTTTTATTCAATGAAAGAGTATATAGGTGTGGGTTGTATGATGGATCCTCCATCCAGCATCATTATGAAAGCAATATAACCCCTAAGGGAGATACGATTTTTTTTTATTTCTTCTGACATTGGAAAATATAAACCTCGAAATCATCCCCTATGCAAGCAATTACGCTTTGTATTTTTTTACAAGAGTTTTAAAATAATTCTCTCTCTATGAGTGACATCACGTATTGGCGTGGGAGCTCAACACGGAATCGCTTTTAGTAACAGCAGCTAATTATAAATGTATTACGGGAAAATGACGAAATCGAACTGATCTCGATTTGCCCGGGTGAATCGCGATGTGCCTAACAGTTTGGGGCAAAGCCCGATTTGTTGTTGCATATCGGGATGTGGCCGGGAAAATCATGATAGTAAGTTTACCATTTAACATGGATTAAATAGCGAATCGTTTATTTATGCACTCAGTTATATCAGGGATAAGTGTATTTATTATATGTGATGATTATTATTATTGTTATGAGGATATAATAATATATTACGTTCTATCTTTATTTATAAATACCCGCCTCGGTGGCGTAGTTGGCTAACGAGCTAGTCGTGTTGAGCTCGACCGCTGAGGACGGTGAGATTGAGGTTCGAATCTCGGTCGGGTGAACTGGGGGTGGTTTTGCCTAAATGGTTTTCTACTCTCCTTCCACGCAAATGAGGGTTCACTTCCTCTAATTCAACCTTCCCAATCCCCAATCCATTAGCGTAATTAGTACTTAAAGCGTAAAACCCGAACGGGTAGTAAGACGTGGTGCTAAATAATAATAGTAATAATAATAAATATTATAAAATAAATTAAGCTATTAATATTTTATTCGTATTAATTATGAAAAATTACTTCATAGGTACGTAAACTTAACGTACGTGCATCTCACTCTTAACGCTAGTCAATAACGGAAATGTTGATCACAGGTTTTTATGTATGTATTGTATTAAGAATGAACGAAAAGTTGGTAAGTCAGAATTTATTCACCAGTCCCTTCGACCAAACTTTCTCAAGGCCACGTGTCAGGCTACACTCACAGAAGCTGTGCACGTCATTGTTCATCCAGCTACCAACATTGTTAGATGTAGTAATTAGTGCGTGTAACTTAATTATGGCATTGGTTTCTGATACACATGTTGGTGATATGAAAGAAAAGTTTCACGTAAATTAGCTGAAATGAACAAAAAGTGATTTTCTCGTGGATGAGAATTATTATGAGCTAGTGAATGGCGTGGAAGGAGTGAATAAAGCTGCAAAGAGGTTGTGTATGGACTACAGCAGAATAAAAAGATTTGATTCATTAAAAACAAACGAGACAAAGAGATTAACTGTCTAAATTACAATTACTAAAGGTGAAATAATCTATTATGGCCACGATAGTGAATTTTTATTTTATTTTACATTAGGTTGATTTAAATTTTGGTCATGGTGGTCGAAATCGTATGTAAAACAATCTAAAACAAAAAAAATTAATTTATATCTAACAATACCAGAATGATATATTTAAATAATTTCGAACCCCGTTAGAAGAGGTTCAGAAAAAAAAACACCTATGATTTTGAATAAATTTTTCTCGAGGTCAAATAGATCTTATTGATATGCAGACCTGTACAGGGAGAGAGTCCCAAAGGCTTATCAAGATCCTCTCGGTAAATGTGTGTGTCAGCGTCCTTTAATTACTAAAACTGCGTCTGAAGTGGTTTATAATATAATTAATGTATTTTTTTTCTTCATCTCTCCAAGTAATCTTCTGTTTGACAATGATTGAGATTTTTCAAATCATGTGGGAAGGATTGACCATCGTTCATGGTAAATCTCATCATTCCCAAAGTTAAGGAAGTGTCAAGCGTGCAAACCATGACATGAAAAATATGATTTTTTTTCCCCTTGGTTGGAATTGTATAATTCAAAGCAGTGGAATGAAGGAGTGAGATTTTGCCAATTCTGAAATAACAGTTCATTACATAGTGAAAAACAGCAAACGCGGTTCAGAGCAATATTTGAATATAAAGCTCATATATGCTTAAACTTACCTGTGCTACCAAATAATGTCCTGAATATCTTAGTTTCAGAAGAAGACTTTCAACATGCACTAAATACCGTTCGCGAAGAGATTAACCAAAGGGATGATTCAGCCGAACAAAATGATGAAGTGATAAACTCTAGTTAGGTTATTATTACAAATAAAATTCCAGTACAAAATTAATAAAAAACATGTGTATATGTGAGTTTCGTTTTGAAGATAGTAATGCGTTTATCATACGTTTTCAATCAGTTCATGACACGTGTGCAGTAGGAAAAGACAGCAAATTTGATCGTATGAGATGTAATAAATAACAACGAGGAAAATTAAAATCTAAAGCTCTTGAAGGCCTGGAAAAACAGCCCAATAAAATAATCAAGGAAAAAAGGTGTTTCCAAAACTGGCTGTTGGTAAAATAAGGAAAATTCCAATTCATAGAGTAGATAGAAGTATAGTAAATGCAAAGAATATCCTGAGGCTGGTATTAGAAGTGACTGATGAAGATTATTATAAATAAGGTATGTTAAACGGTACCATCAACGGTATTTTCTAAAAAAAAATCAGATAAGTGATTGTAAAGAATCATTTTTGAAAGCAGAGAATATTCCAAATAAATATATAAGTCTCAGAAAAGCAAACAGAAAATAATCACGTACTGGTAGTAAAGGGTACGTTAAATTGTTCTTACAAGCATAAATGTTCAAATAAAATTGTAAATGCAACGCAAACGGCATAAAATGAAATTCAAAATATCGTCCGTCTCTTCTGCGCACCAATAAATGAACTGTGGGTCTGTTTAGGTTTTTTCATATTTTCAGTTTTTATTTATTTTTTATGTTTATCACTAAATATTATTCATTGTTTGTAGCTTTATCACAAAAATATCATTATTTAACTTCAAATGATTTTAATTTAATAAGTTGAACATCTTCCTTACAAAAGAAGCATTTAATTCAGTAATTATTTTTTTTAGTATACATTTTATGTTCGTCAATTAAATGTTATTGTAATATTTTGTAAATTATAATTTTATTTTATTTACATTTTTGGTTGAATCGCTATTTGCCTAAAGATGATTTTCTCGGGCACATCGCGAAATACCAAGTACTTCAGGCTTTGCCAAGATACATTGGGCTTGGCCTGAAATGGTAGAAAGATCGCGATTTACCTGGGGTTCGGCATTTGCCCGTAGCTTATATATATATATATATATATATATATATATATATATATTTATGTGATTTCGTGGGCATTTGCCCGTATCTTTTATATATAAATGTTATATATATAGTTATATATAATGTTATATATATAAATGATGTTTTATTATACATATAACATAATTTAAATGATTTAAATGTCTCATTAAATGAAATTGATAGAAAGTAAATAAGTATATAGGCCTATATTTGAATATGTGTAGCCACTTAATTGTATTTCGGCTCACATCAAAATTATCAAACTCTAATATATGTTCCAATTATTCTCAAAAAACTAAATATATAAACCAATATTTTTTTGGTGAAATATCAACCATCGATTCGTAATCATATTTGAATTCAATTTACAAATATCTCTGAATACTTTTAAAGGTACCAAACAAATAAAATAGTTTTACAAGAATAGAAATGGACTGGAAATAATAAAGGCACACATATGCGAGTATTTTAGCCACAGTTCTCATTATTTATAGTATATTGAACAGTGATAAGACCGGGTTTGGTAAATTTGGAATCGTCTGCCAAATTCATGTCAAGTTGAGTTCCAGTTAGAAAAAAGGTATAGGTAAAATGGGTCCCATCTTCTGGGTCCCGTCTTCCGTCAGCCTATTAGTGCTTACCAGGAGATACCACGTGGATATTATTATTATTATTAGCACCGCGTCTTACTACCCGTTCGGGTTATACGCACTTACGCTAATGTGTAATGGTATGGTGATTATGAGATGAAATGAAGGACCTACAGTTTAACGTGGAATCCGAACTACGGTGGGGCCTGGCATTCCCACATTCACAAGATGTCTTGTCAGAGGTGAAGGAAGGGTTTGGAAATCAGATGAATCTGTGTCGGGACCGAGGATTGAACCCCGGCCGCCAGCACAGAAGTCTGACACCTTACCCCTAGACCACCAGGTCACCTCTTTTGACATATCATAGTTTCCATTGTACTGGTTTGCTCTACACTGTTTAACTGCCAACAGCGCAAACAAAAAGACACTATGTAAATTTGAAACCGAATTATCATCGTAGCTAATGCTAATATTGAGCAAGTATAGTAGTACTTTTAAAACTACAGCCAGGTATAACACGCAGACACACTTTACCTATCCGTTACAAAATATTGGGGCCCATTTTACGTAGCCCCGATAAGACAATAATTATTTTCTTAAAATTCAATGTTGTTTAAAAGTTACTAAATCTTTGTTTAATTATTTGTACGAGATTAATTTGGAGAGGTGACGTATATATATTGTCATTATATTTTAATGTGAATACAAATATTATTTTTACTATTTGGTATTTTATAATCGCATAACTTAATATTATTATAAACTTACTAAAAATCTTGAACATGTTAATTATATTTATATTAATTAACAATAAAATGAATTGTAGTGACAGGCTTGATTTAGAACCAATCACTTCTTTGAGATGATCAGTAAACATTTTAAATATTTGAAATCTTTCCAATATCAAACACAAAAATAAATTGCATTTCATTAATCTATCCCTTATTTTGTCTACCTTTTATTTACCGTTTATTAAAATTCTTTTTTTAAATCGTTATTTTTTTTTAAGGAAGTTTATTCCCAAACAACCTTTTACTTTAACTTTTAAATGTTATATCAATCGTATCTTCTCGACTTTCTGTAAAATAAAGAGTCTCCATTATTTGTACCCCAGTGTTTCGCGAGGTCCCGCCCCTTCTAAAATGTAAACCCCGAAGGTTGTTTTGCGCCAGCACTCGTAATACCATGGTATTTACCACAGAGCGAACAAAAGACACGGGCTTTAGTTCTTTAAGAGCTTAGCTAACTCTTTATAAAAGAGATAACTTAACGTTCGGTGACCGTTTCTTTTAAATAATGTTGAATATAAGTAAACCTACGTAAAATCGTGGTTTTTCTCTCAATGGTTTAAAATGGAGATATTTCTTAACATGTGATTCACAAAGACTAACCAATCTGCAGCAAACGAGAAAATATCTTTTTAAACAACGGGGTTGACAGTTAGATTTTTTTTAAATAGATGAATAAAGCTTTGAGAGAATTTAAATAATCCAAAGACTTCTTTTTAAATACATATTAAGAGGAATGCTGAATGAGGGTGGGTGTTTGTACGTGCCTTCCATTTACCCTGAAAGTTGGTAATTCATCTTTCTATGGTGTAGTTTATAAGATAGGGCTATTGTTTAATCAATAAATGAATTGAGCACAAATAAGCTTACATTTATTCATATATATAATATTGATAAACATTTAAAATGCCTTTATCCCATTTTTTTCTCTACTTAAGCCATTTTACATCTCACACTTAATATCGTAAACAAAAGAAACACGACCCAAAATAGATGTTGAAGTAAATGTGCACGATAGAGCTAAAAGTGTTAATGAGAAGCCTCCAGTCACACAAAAAAGATGGCCTAGCCTGCTACTTTTTATGTACCGAATAAAGGTCTGTTTAGTGTGGATAGCAATTAGACTGTCTCATTTGTGTCTAATATACATTTGTTTGGGAGAAAGCGACGCTTTTCAATTAATTATATATGAAAGGCAAAGTTCGGGGTTTTAATGATTATAGCTATGAAGCTCATTCATAGCTGAGTAATATTCTAATACATTTAAAAATAACACCTGGACACGGGAACCCTGTAACCCATGGCGGCTGAACCAAAGGTCCTTGATTCAATTCTCATGCTCAGGTATACGTTTTCAATATATTAGAATGATACATTTGTTTCAAACAATATTAAATTAGTTTCTGAAGAATACTAATTGAACATTTTATATTATTTATACAAATTGCATCCATGGTTGCACAAAATTTCAAATTATTTAAGAAAAATAACTCTGTGAATTTTTTTTATATTTTTTCACAATATTAAATAGATCAGTTCTAAACAAAAATTTCTTACATGGATCAAATTTAAAACTGATGAATATCTTTTTTATAAAATTGTATTTATACTAGTCAAACTTTTATAGGAATATATGCTTTAATATTTGTTTTTGGATTATTTTATGTTTTTTGATTTAAATATTTTACTTCAAACTCGTAACATTTAACAATATCAAATTAGTACATATTTTAATCAATTTTCGTGAAAACGGGTTAGTGAACAGTTTTAATTTTGTTTTTACTGACATTATTTGACATTTATATCATAAACAAAAGTATAATATAGAGGATGAACTCTAAGATGTGGAACCCACTTGAGTGGTGGACCAGAGACATAAAAACAACTAAAAAAGTTAATATAAAAATGTGACCCATTTTACCTTGTTTACGAGTTATAGTCATGTTTGTGCTCCAGTATTGTGGAGTTGCTCAACATTATAAAAGGTTCTTAAAATATCAAACTTAGACCTGAATACAAGCATTAAAATACAATGTAATTTTTGAAAGGGTGTGAAATTTTACAAAGATGACAGAAGGCTTGCATTTAGGCCGAAAGTGACAATTTTTAACACTTCCTATCATGGCAGCTCCACATACTGGAATAAAAAAAAAGTATAATTTACAAATAAAGTCAATGTAACACATATTTATATGACCTCTTTCATTGATGTTATGTTCATATCTACCTCTCAAGTGGATCTCAGGTGTTATGGTACAGCCCGTATATACGGCTAGGTAGAAACCTTACCTTGACGGGTTCAACTATGGTGCATCTTATCAAATAGGGCTTATTGTACTATATAAAGTAAAGTCCCTGTAGGAATATGTGAATATTAACCTGTCTAAAGATTGTTTTATGTATAGAATAAGGCCCAGGAGAGGATTATATTAACTGTGGAATAGTATATTTTTTATTTAAATAGTTGTTATCGAGTTGTAACGGTACTTGTTGAGTTATATTGTTTCTTGTTAGAAGTGTGCAACAATTAATAGGCGTAAATTAGTGGATTTATTTAATCTAGGAACTGCAAATATTAAACATAACATTTAATTTTACTAAAAATGTTTGCAAAAATAATGTGGTAATGATGGTCCAAATTATATAATACTAGCATAAGTACCCAATGTTGCTCAGGGTAGCTACGTATTGAATTGAGTGGTTACCTTGAACAACTTTTTTTTTTTTACCTCAAATAGATAGAAATAATCTCTTCATCTTAGTTTTTTCAACAAAGACTTGGTAATTAAAAAAGAATTAATAAAAAATTTAAAATTCCATCTTGAAGCTTCACATGTTTGTGCACAGGGGCTACTAATGTTTATATTTCATACCTCTGAGTGAGTTAGATATCGCGCAACGCTCATGACAGACAAACTCTTAATTTTATGGATATACGAGTATAAGCCCTATGATAAGTAAATATGATTATGTTCAAGTTGGGGCATGTTATTAAGTTCATTGAAATGTATTTTAATATAGCACAGGCTTTATATAAAACATACACACGTATTGGGGAATCACACCTACTTAAAATTCGCATTAATGTAGGATTTAATAATTCCATTGTTAAAAATAATTGATTGGGCACCCAACATATTTAAAGAAAGCAAGAAATGATTCCGGAAAGTATCACAAAAAAAAACTTACTCATCTTTAGGAAATCTGGGTAGATAAACAACACCGGTCTTGTGTACATCAAATAGATCAGCTGAAAAATCTACCTAATATGGATCCCGTGCAAGATTAGCATGTAATTATCCAATTTCCCAATATTTTCGAATTATATTATGATCCGCACCCATCCCATTTCAGGGATCTTACAACTTATGTTGCTTATAATGTTAAAATAAAATAATACAACACATTTTAACAAATTGAGCACATTATAATATTAGGTCTCTCCTAAACAAAACAACAGAAAAAACAATGGAATGACTTTATACATATATAAAAATATCTGTAATCACGGGGACAAACAACTGAGCATATGGTACTCCCAGTCTACTAAAGATATGGTACTCCCAGTCTACTAAAGGATATGGTACTCCCAGTCTACTAAAGGATATGGTACTACCCCAGTCTACTAAAGGATATGGTACTCCCAGTCTACTAAAGGATATGGTACTCCCAGTCTACTAAAGGAATGGTACTCCCAGTCTACTAAAGGATATGGTACTCCCAGTCTACTAAAGGAAAATGGTACTCCCAGTCTACTAAAGGATATGGTACTCACAGTCTACTAAAGGATATGGTACTCCCAGTCTACTAAAGGATATGGTACTCCCAGTCTACTAAAGGATATGGTACTCCCAGTCTACTAAAGGAAATGGTACTCCCAGTCTACTAAAGATATGGTACTCCCAGTCTACTAAAGAATATGGTACTCCCAGTCTACTAAAGGATATGGTACTCCCAGTCTACTAAAGGATATGGTACTCCCAGTCTACTAAAGGATATGGTACTCCCAGTCTACTAAAGATATGGTACTCCCAGTCTACTAAAGGATATGGTACTCCCAGTCTACTAAAGGATATGGTACTCCCAGTCTACTAAAGGATATGGTACTCCCAGTCTACTAAAGGATATGGTACTCCCAGTCTACTAAAGATATGGTACTCCCAGTCTACTAAAGATATGGTACTCCCAGTCTACTAAAGGATATGGTACTCCCAGTCTACTAAAGGATATGGTACTCCCAGTCTACTAAAGGATATGGTACTCCCAGTCTACTAAAGATATGGTACTCCCAGTCTACTAAAGATATGGTACTCCCAGTCTACTAAAGATATGGTACTCCCAGTCTACTAAAGATATGGTACTCCCAGTCTACTAAAGGATATGGTACTCCCAGTCTACTAAAGGATATGGTACTCCCAGTCTACTAAAGAATATGGTACTCCCAGTCTACTAAATGATATGGTACTCCCAGTCTACTAAAGAATATGGTACTCCCAGTCTACTAAAGGATATGGTACTCCCAGTCTACTAAAGGATATGGTACTCCCAGTCTACTAAAGGATATGGTACTCCCAGTCTACTAAAGAATATGGTACTCCCAGTCTACTAAAGGATATGGTACTCCCAGTCTACTAAATGATATGGTACTCCCAGTCTACTAAAGGATATGGTACTCCCAGTCTACTAAAGGATATGGTACTCCCAGTCTACTAAAGGATATGGTACTCCCAGTCTACTAAAGGATATGGTACTCCCAGTCTACTAAAGGATATGGTACTCCCAGTCTACTAAATGATATGGTACTCCCAGTCTACTAAAGAATATGGTACTCCCAGTCTACTAAAGGATATGGTACTCCCAGTCTACTAAAGGATATGGTACTCCCAGTCTACTAAAGGATATGGTACTCCCAGTCTACTAAAGAATATGGTACTCCCAGTCTACTAAAGGATATGGTACACCCAGTCTACTAAATGATATGGTACTCCCAGTCTACTAAAGGATATGGTACTCCCAGTCTACTAAAGGATATGGTACTCCCAGTCTACTAAAGGATATGGTACTCCCAGTCTACTAAAGGATATGGTACTCCCAGTCTACTAAAGATATGGTACTCCCAGTCTACTAAAGGATATGGTACTCCCAGTCTACTAAAGGATATGGTACTCCCAGTCTACTAAAGGATATGGTACTCCCAGTCTACTAAAGGATATGGTACTCCCAGTCTACTAAAGGATATGGTACTCCCAGTCTACTAAAGGATATGGTACTCCCAGTCTACTAAAGAATATGGTACTCCCAGTCTACTAAAGAATATGGTACTCCCAGTCTACTAAAGGATATGGTACTCCCAGTCTACTAAAGGATATGGTACTCCCAGTCTACTAAAGGATATGGTACTACCCAGTCTACTAAAGGATATGGTACTCCCAGTCTACTAAAGAATATGGTACTCCCAGTCTACTAAAGGATATGGTACACCCAGTCTACTAAATGATATGGTACTCCCAGTCTACTAAAGGATATGGTACTCCCAGTCTACTAAAGGATATGGTACTCCCAGTCTACTAAAGAATATGGTACTCCCAGTCTACTAAAGGATATGGTACACCCAGTCTACTAAAGATATGGTACTCCCAGTCTACTAAAGGATATGGTACTCCCAGTCTACTAAAGGATATGGTACTCCCAGTCTACTAAAGGATATGGTACTCCCAGTCTACTAAAGGATATGGTACTCCCAGTCTACTAAATGATATGGTACTCCCAGTCTACCAAAGAATATGGTACTCCCAGTCTACTAAAGGATATGGTACTCCCAGTCTACTAATAGATATATGGTACTCCCAGTCTACTAAAGGATACATTATTTGTTTTAATTTTGGATCACTTATATTTAGATTTTAAATAAATATAAATTGATCATACTTGTATTTTCTTATAGTAATAATCAGATTATTGTTAATAAAATATTTATGTTTTATTAATTTCCTCTTTAAAATTGCATTTACTTAATATGAGATCCATTCAATGACTAAATAAAGCATCTGGCCTGCCTTTCTTCTTATCCAAGTCCAAAAAAGGAAAATAAATAAAACGATGGTATCCCATTTTACATTATAATGTTGACCAATGCAAATTAAATGTTGTATTAATGTATATTCACACATATAGGCTTTTAGCACAAAGGTATTATCAAACAATTAAAAATTCAATTCACTATCATTAAAAAAAATTATCTTTCTAAGCAAAATGTTTTTAGGGAGAACCTCCTTATTTTATGTATGTATAACATATCTAAAAGTTTCAACATTCTACCTCGAAAAATGCATTGATTAACAACAAAAATAAAGTAAAATAACCATGACAATATAAGTTTATATTTTATTTAAAATTAAATAACATGAGCAGTATTTTTTAAATCAAATATAAATGCTGAAAATCGGATTCAATCACTTAAGTCACTTATTTTAAATTATAAGAAAGTAATGTTTGATTGGTTGTGCATTGTATTTTTAATTCGAGTAATTGTATGACCTGTCCAGTATAACAAGTCGGTTGTCATAAATACCGATCTAATTTATATACAGATCATTTGCTTGTGACACAAAGCCACTCCTTTGAAAATACATATATAGGGTGAATTTTAATTTGTCTAAAATATTCCAGGGTTGTATTCCCATAACACAAACACTAAGAAAATTTCATATAAACATTGGTATATTAACATATATATTCTGACGTGGTAAAAATTTTACTGTTCAGTTAATAATCAATCAAATAGAAGATATAATGTAATTAAACAAGATAAACTTTAACAAAAACAAAGAGAAACACAAGAATATGGAATATTTTGTTAAAAATAATTGTTTAAATTGTTGTCCTTTCTTTCGATGCTTCATCTGAGCATATTTTTTTATGCTTTGTCGAACTTTGTTGAGTACACCTGGGGTATTAGGTATTTTCTTCCATCCATTTACTATACGAACTCCTAAAACGTCAACATCAAGTACAGCACTTGCGTAGATAATAGACTATAAATTTACCCAGAGATAAAAAAAAAAACATGGAGTCTAAGCAAGCCATTCAATGGATCCCCCCCCCCCCCCCCCGACCATCTATCTTTGAGGAATAATTCTAAAACTAAGCGTTTATAAGCCCATTTCTATTAACTTTTCTTAAGGTCCTTGGCCCTGTCGAGCGCAAGTCTAAAACCTAATTTGTGGAATGATGGGCGGGAGGGTGTAAGGCGTGGCGTGGCTTCGCAACCGACAGAAGTATCCTTCCGGGCGAACAAGAACAAATGGATCATGGAAAACGTAGACGGCTCTAGCTAATGTACAGGTCTTGCGGAAAAATCATACATTTGGAAATATCAATTCTCTCGATAACGATTGAAATTTCTATTGTAATATTTTCAACACCTCCTCTAAGATAATGTAAAAATGTTTATTTTTTGCTACGCAGCCGGCAGTTTTCTATTGAAAAAGGTCAAAATTATTGATAATTAACCACTGTTAAAATCATAGAGGAGGTGTGTATATAAAAAGTATAACATAATCAACATGCTTCTATTCTTGAACAAACCGTTTCCGAAAAGAAAATTGCAAAACAATAAACATTCTTGAAGATAACCATTTCTTACCATGAATCTACATTTTCATGCCAAATAAAAGGGGCCAATCACCCTGATGTCTGGTCGATGGGAATATGCCCTTAGAATAGTCGACACCAATTATTAAAATACATATACACCTCAACAGTCACACATGTCAATGTAATCTCATTTACGTATCCATATCTTCCAATTGTGTGTATCTCTTTTGTCCTAAAAAGAAATTTGTTTATCGCACTCTGACAAGATATCTTGTGAATGTGTGGAGTGCCAGGCCGCCACCGTGGTTTGGATTCCACGCTAAACTGTAGGTCCTTCATTTCATCTCACAATCACCCTTCCATTACACATTAGCGTAAGTGCGTATAACCCGAACGTGTTAGTAAGACGTGGTGCTAATAATAATAATAATAATAATGTTTATCGCAGAAGTAGAAACTTTCAACCTGAAGTAGCTCAAAGACATTTTATAGAGTTATCTAATTTCAGAGCCAAATGCTCCATATCACTATATAAGCTATATTTTCTAAACTTATTTGTGGATATAAGCCATAGTACTTAGTACGTTGTATAGCGATGGGAAAAATTACAATACAGTTGGTACGAACGTTCTCTAGGTTACGCTGTGGAAGTTGTCTACACGTCATACTCGCAATGAGATGATGTGATGATTATTATTATTATTATTAGCACCGCGTCTTACTACCCATTCGGGTTATACGCACTTACGCTAATGTGTAATGGTAGGGTGATTGTGAGATGAAATGGAGGACCTACAGTTTACGTGGAATCCGAACCACGGTGGAGGCCTGGCATTCCCACATTCACAAGATGTCTTGTCAGAGTGAAGGAAGGCGATGTGATGATTGATAGCGATTGTTGACGTGTGGGCACTTGGGAGTCTTAGACCTAACTTAAGGTGGGATGGAAGGGGATGCGGAAAAAAAACACAATGTTTTTGCAGTTTTTATGGCAAAACCTTTTTTTAGCTAAAATTTAAAAAAATATTGCCCCAATACAAACATAGAGTTTAATTTTCTTCCCATGGTGATGTCAACATTTATTGAATATCTTTCAAGGATGTCCTGGAATTTAGCAACAACTTTTTCTCTTCGTCTAAAATGTTTTTCATCTAATGCCGCTATGTTCATGATTTGATAGATATTCATCAACTGTTGATATCACCATGTGAAGAAAATTATACTTTATGTTTGTACTGAATCAATATTTATTTATTTTTAATAAAGAAAAAATTTGTCATACAAAATGATAAAATACTGACCTTTTTTACATCCCCTTTCATCCCAACTTAGCCTTGTTTATCAACCCCTGGTGATCGTTGGGATAATTCCCCCTAAGAGAAAAATACTCAAGGTAGCAGCCGGTAGTCGAATCCAGGACCCCTAGATTCATAGCCAGGTGCACGTGGCTGGATAATGGTGAGCGCATATCCCTCACGACACTCTGGCACACTTTATCACTGCCATAGTTTAGTTGTCACTTATTATCATAGCCCTATTCTTACACATATTTTAATAGTAATACTGGTGACATGGTGGTCTAGGGTAAGGTGTTAGACTTCTGTGCTGGGGTCCGGGGTTCAATCCTCTGATTACTAAACCCTTTCTTCATCTCTGACAATACGTGTATTAATCACAGCTTGAGAATGTGTGGAATGACAGGCCTCCACCGTGGTTCGGATCCCAACGTTAAACTGTAGGTCCCTCCATTTCATCTCACAATCCCCTACCATTACGCATTAGCGAAGTGCGTATACCCCGAACTGGTAGTAAGAAGTGGTGCTAATAATAGTAATACCATACGTATCCCTTACTAATTCACAATATTGTGAATCTATGCATCACTACTCCCATCGGTGGTCATGTGGGCTAAGGTGTCAAGCTTAGACCGTATGATACGCAGTGAAGGTATTAGAACTTTGAAGAACTTTATTGTGGTTAAATTTTTTCCTAGCTGGTTTTACATTCTACATTTGTAAACATTTCTTACAAAGAATTAAGTGAAACTGGGTTTATCTAGACACTGAAAAGAAAACACTTGATTCATACCAAACCATAGTTGATGATGTAAGCAAATAAAAGAACAAAAATACAACCGGCTTGATTTTCTTTACTTTTAGGATTATCTTGGCGAAGTTATTAAACTTTCTTCTTGGTTTATTTTTTGGTTTTTGGGAGATAGAAGCCTGGAATCAACATTCAAATCCATTCCATCTCCTGGGAGATAACTGATCTCTATCAGATAGTATATAGACTATATTGGTAAATATGAGAGATCGAGATTGAACGTAGATTAATAGAAGAGAGTAAGTTACTTTACATTTTTCAAATAGATTACAAACAACATTTAAAATATTGTACATTTGTTTGATAGTGACTTTCGGTATTTTAAAAATATTTGTATTAGTAAGAATACAAAAGTGCAATATGATAAAACATAACATAAACATGAAAACACAATTTGACTAATTTATTACATTTCTTATTTATCAAAACATATGAGCTAGCAAATTTAATTTTAATAATAACTATTCGTAATATTTAAATAATATTTGTCAAAACTTTACAGGCGTCAAACAAATTGGCTTCCAGCCAATTTTTCATCCAAAATGTTAAGTACAGTACATGCAGACAATATATAAGGATTTTACAGAAGCTTCACTTATATTTAAGCAAAAGGGGGCCAGTGTCACAACATTTTTTTTTTAAAGTTGTTAGGGGTTTTTAATTTTCCCTCGCTGGATTAGCGACCAAATATGATTTAAATCATAAATTTAGGTAATAAGAAGTACTGGCACAGTAGGTAAAGTACATCAATTTTCCTGGTTGAATAAAAGGTTAAAATTGTTATTACTTAATTATATATCACCTTGGTGACATTGTACTATATGATATTTTTATTATAATCTTAACAAACCCCCTTCAAGGCATTTATGAAAGAAATTAAAAGGTCTTGTTGACATTTTAAAGCTACAACACAACTATATTTCAAATAAAAAATTTAATTTTATTAGTACTTTAACACTTTACAATGTTAAGTTATTTCGTATATCAAATAGTTGAGGAGACGTGATCAACATTGGAAATTTCCACCTTTAAAGTACTCTAGAAGTAATTTTAATAGAAAAATGAGAAACTAAATTTTATTAATAAGGCTAAGCAGTGTTTATATACCAAACTTAATCAAAATCGTTTGTTAGATTTAGAGAAAATTAATATTTTTATCTTTTCCCTTCAGTAAATTAACCTTTATTTTTAGAGATATGTATAATTTCAAAAATACCTTGGGGGAGCCCTATGAAAACCCTAAATACCAGGTCTTAGCCTTATCGATAAAATGGTTTAGGCTCTAAGGCGAGATAAAGAGAAAATAACTTTTTAGATTTCGGGGGGTCAGTCAACATCAACCGTTATCAAAATCTCGAGTGCAATTATTTTGACTATCACAATACTTCTCTCTCCGAGGAGTCTGTTATGAGCGACAATTGTACAGAAACTCTCCTATATAGAGATAAAACTTAATTTTGGTTGTCATAATAACCAGAACAATTTTTTAATTTGTCTTTTTTTTACTATACTATAAGAATAGTCGATAAAATAATAGTTAGTAGGAGTATTATTAGCTAGGATTTGGTATTATGATGTACTAAAATTATATACGTATTAAGTATATTATATATATATACATATTAATACCACGCCATGGTGACCTGGTGGTCTAGGGATAAGGTGTCAGACTTCTGTGCTGGCGGCCGGGGTTCAATCCTCGGTCCCGGCACAGATTTATCTGATTACCAAACCCTTCCTTCACCTCTGACAAGACATCTTGTGAATGTGTGGAATGCCAGGCCTCCACCGTGGTTCGGATTCCACGTTAAACTGTAGGTCCTTCATTTCATCTCATAATCACCCTACCATTACAGATTAGCGTAAGTGCGTATAACCCGAACGGGTAGTAAGACGCGGTGCTAATAATAATAATAATAATAATAATAATAATAATGCCACGTCTTACTACCCGTTCGGGCTATAAGCATTATGTTATAACTACGCAAATGGTTTTGGAGTTGAGGAATGTTACATTTATAGAAAACAGACCCGCATTTGCGTAGGGAGAGAGATAGTGGAAAACTTTATAGGAAAAGCCACCCTCAGTACATCTGACTAGATTCGAACCGCCATCTACCCGTCCTCGGCAGTCTAGTCTACTGCAAGTGTGACGCCTTAGACCGTGTGGCGATCGAGGTATTATTCTGAAAATTAAACAATTTATTATTGTTATATTATTTGACACTTAATGAAACCTAAAACGTATTCTTTAATAATAATTATATCCAAAAATACAACTCCACCAAATTACATTTTTTGGTTTTCAATAATAAAAGATACGAACTTTAATGAAGGAGAAAAAAAAAGAAAAGAATTTGATAAATGAACGTTATCCTCGCTATGTTGATCAACTCCATACCTTGTATTTTGTCAACCAGAATATTTGCCCATGTGGTCCCGTTATATATTAGTTTTTGTGTTTGTGTGCCAACTTTCAGCGGAAGCCGTTAATCTCCTTATGGTTTCACTTAATTAAATGATAGAGACGGCTGAGTTTAATTTCCTCTACCAAACTGGACAATCTCTCCTTTTAATAAGCGGTATATAGGATTTCTACACAAAATACGTGGAAACGCTAGATATTAAATTTTAAACGTCATCCTTGTTTTAGTTTTTGTGTGTATATATGAGTGTGTGTGTGTGTGTATATGAGTGTGTGTGTATGTGTAATTTAGGAACAACCATATTTGATAGAACCTCGAGGAAACTAAGCGTATAATCCATAGTCTCGTATTAAATATTATTCATATATTCATATGAGTTTTAATACGCTTTCCACTAAGCTAGATTCTAGTTTCCTGTTTTAAAAACGTACCGTATTGATTCCAAAGTAATGGTATTATTTGTATTTGATCAGGAATTATGTTTATATACAACTTTAGGCTAATATTTGAGTAAATTATTGGTTAGTATATACGTATGTGTAATCTGTAGTAAATACATTACACAGAGTTTAAATAATATATAGAAATAATATAGTTATCGTATTTATTAAAACCATTTATTTCAGTTTTTGACGTGATTTAGTTGATTTTTTTTAATGAACGCGATTGATCGAGTTTGAGATTTTTTGCACTTTTGGCGAGAATCTTACATCTACACCAAAAGCTTAAATTTAAGTTGAACCGGACATAAATATAAACAATAAAACAAATTTTAGTTTTATTACATTGGCGAGCTATACTGATCATTTCACCACTTTTTTAAATATCATTTCTTCCTTGTCATTTATAACATACATGGTGGCAATCAAATTTGTTTCTGATTTTTGTATATCAGTGCTTGTTTGTTATAAATATCATTTTTTTTTAGTCTGAGTGTTCTAAATTAATATTTAATTCAACTTTAAACATTCATTGGACTTTTAAATTTAGAGTTATTAATCCAGCTAACCTTTAAACATCTCCTTTATTCACAATTTCATATTTTTTTAATACTAATCTATCACATCGGTTAATAATTTCCTTTTAATATCTAGATATTTCTTATATTGTCTCGTTATTAAATTTAATTTATCTCATTGTTTTATAAATTGGTTTGGTCTCAGACCTGACAATGGCGTAGTACGCCAAAACATGTCGTCTACCCCAAGACCATTTAGAAAGGAAAGGAATCAAAATAATCAGATAAGGAAAGATATTTCCTATTACAAAAAAACCTTATCATGTTAACATTTTAATTTGTAGTTTTACATCTTTTATAGCTAATTAAATTGATCTTAAATAGTATTATTTCTAGGCTTAAATATCAAAATCATAACTTTTTATAATTTAATTTGTCAAATATACATACACTTTTCGTGTTTCAATTCAAACCCAAACTTTAATATAATTTATTCAATATCCAGCACATACTATTTTATATTATATATATAATCATACTAATCTTGACTAACTACATTTGTTATTGTATTTCTTATTGTTTTAAATGTCCGTGGTAAACATGCTTTCATCAACTCAATAATGTTATCTTGATAACCTATAAATTTAAGACATTGTACTTTTAATGTACTTTCAATATGTTTTCATGTTTAAAATTTTAACCATCATTTTACTTGGGTTTTTTGTGTGTAAAGTACTCAAAAAATTATCCTTGTCAAACACAAATCAATTACTTATTAATATGGTTCTTTAATAATTTCAACTATCAAATAACATTTGTTCTCTTACGTACTTAAAAAATTGTATAAATATCTTTGAGAATTAAAACACATTATACGTGCATACATAAATTTTAATTTCTAGGTTTCTCATAAATTTAGTATATATCTGTTATTATAATTATTATAAATATTTAGTAACTGACTTGTTTTCCTAATGAATTTATTTGACTTTTATTTTAATAAAATGGTTTCTACTCTGTCAATTTATTTATTTTGATTTATTGACTTAAATATGTTTATACTAATCTAGTTTTAATCGTATTTAAATGTGTTCCTTGTATTAATAATTTATTTTTTCAGATAATTATAGAAGCGTTCAAGTTTGGTTATGGACCACAACACATTTAAATAACGTATACAAATTGTCAGAGTTACCTTGAAAAAAATCTAAGCATTTCGAATCAATTTAGAAGGTTTTTTACATTGGATCTATAGTTTTTGCTGTAAAAAAAAACTAAAAAATTAAAAACTTTATTGCTGTTTGGAATAAAAACCATTTTTGTCATATCTAGTTTGTAAATCTCAATCTTTTAAGAAAATGACCTTGAAACAATTTTTACTTTCCCTCGACCTCTCGGAGAAAGAAAGAAATATTGTGATCTTCAAAATAATTGACTCGATATTTTGAAAAAATTATCGACGTTTCATGACCCTCTGAAACCTAAACAGTGGTTTTCACGATGCCGCCTGTGTGGTCCATCTGTTTGACTTGTATCTAGGCCTAGAACCGAAACCATTTAACCGTTTGGACTAAAGATTGGTATCTAGGGTTTTATAGGGATTTCCAGAGGATATTTTTAATGGGATATTCAGCCATAAAACTATGGGTGGCTTACTTTGGGGAAGTAAGAGAAAAAAATAATTAATTTAAATATTCTCTATCGATAGTGGTTAAATTTTTATCCCTTTTTTTTGTAAAGCTGTGGTACTACTAAAAATAAAAATTTGACTTTGAAATGTATTTCTATAAAACCAACAGTTTTTGAGCTATAAACAAATACATAGTCTACATGTATAATATATAAAATGTAGGTATTAAAGTGTGAAATGAATTGTTATTCTATCGGTGACCTGGTGGTCTAGGGATAAGGTGTCAGACTTCTGTGCTGGCAGCCGGGGTTCAATCCTCGGTCCCGGCACAGATTTATCTGATTTCCAAACCCTTCCTTCACCTCTGACAAGACATCTTGTGAATGTGTGGAATGCCAGGCCTCCACCGTGGTTCGGATTCCACGTTAAACTGTAGGTCCTCCATTTCATCTTACAATCACCCTACCATTACACATTAGCGTAAGTGCGTATAACCCGAACGGGTAGTAAGACGCGGTGCTAATAATAATAATAATAATAATAATAATAATAATAATAATAATAATTGTTATTCTCTTTGGTGTGCAGAGATATTCCACTTTTCTTAAGTTTCTGTGACAATTATATTATTCTATTTATGTTCTTGGATGGAGTGTTTAAGCAACGATGTGTGTTATTTAGTTTCGTTAATCTTACGTGTTTGGTAAACATTTCTATATTAATATAAAAACTAGATAGCTGTTGCCCGCGGCTTGCTCGCGTGGAAGTTGATTATATACAAATACGAAAATATACATATGTATTTACAGATTAATTTAAAATATTACGTTACGTTGATAACCATAACTTGACCTCAAATCAAAAATAATGCAAGTCCGATACAAACTTTCACCCCCCTTTTCATCCCTTATTAAATAAAATTTCCAAAATTCTGAAACACGTATTTATTTGTTTTACGTCAATAACCGAAATACAAAATTTTGTTTATGTAACTTTCAAAATGACGGACTTTCATACATATTATCATACATATTATCATCCCCTATTTTGACCCCTTTGGGGTGGAATTTTCTAAAATCCTTTCTTAGTGGGTGCCTACATAACAAAATGAATATACAGTCCGAATTTCATGCTTGTAGCCTTGATAGTTTGCGCTCGGCGATGAATGACATCAGTCAGTCAGTCAGTCAGTCAGTCATCAGTCAATCAGGACATGTTATTTTATAAGTATGTGTGGTGCACTGTACCATTTATTTTTTACGGAGTAGCACAATAATTTATACTTTCATCGTGTATTGAAAGAGGGTATTGACATTATATTATCCAAGCCCGCTTCGATGGTCGCATGGTCTAACGCGCTACTCTCGCGGTAGACTAGACTGCCGATGACAGGATGATCAAGGTTATAATCTTGGTCGGGTGTACTGAGGGTTTTTTCTTCCAAAATTGTGATCTAATTTCCCTTCACGCAAATGCAGACACACTTCCTATAAATGTAACATAACCTTTCTCATACATAAAACAATTAGTGTAATTAGTACATAAGCGTATAGCCCCAACGAGTATTGAGACGCAGTGCTAAAAATATATTAATTATGTAAATCCAGCGTTCAAAAGAACTTCTCGTTTGATCATATTTAATTCTGCTTTGAAAATAATTTAAAAAAAACAAACTACAATTTATTTTCCATCACGACAAGCTGACTCCACTGGTTACAACTTCAGTGGTGTTGTCAAAAGGACACAGCCTCATTCCATTCGGTTCGGTCATATTTTCTATTCCTTACGGGTGACGTCGGGAGAAGAGACGGTGCACCGGGAATACGACACACTTCGAGCAGGTGTGTATGTGTTCCCCTCTTATCCCCATTAGTCTACTAGATTTATAGTCGGCGGCTGGCCGGCGTGGTACCTTGTGGTTCATTAGAGGCGACACTTCATGTGCTTTTAGCAGATGCACCTCCCTCTCCCCCGCCCACCCTCTCGCCACAAGCTAAATCCGGACTAGTAGTGTCAAGTGACACCAGCGAGCTGAACTTATCTCTTAGCCGCTTTTGTTTGCTCTTTTATACTATTTAGTATCTTATTCCTTAATTGCTTTTTTTTTACAAACACTTTTTAGAATGGAGGACAGAATATAAAGCTTTTATAAAGATGCTTGTCATGTCTATATTGTGCTTGTCACTTCACGGTAATTTTCTTATCGTGACTGAAAGTACATTTATTTTTTCAAGATAGATAATATGATAGTACCATGAAGTATAACAAACCCAAATATAGCCTAATTCTATCCCGCCTCGCTGACGAGTTGGCTAGCTCGCCAGTTTCGTGTTGGGCTAGACTGCCGAGGATGGGGAGATCAAGGTTTGAATCTCGCTCAGGTGAACTGGGGGGTTTTTCCTAAATTATTTTCCACTCTCATTCTACGCAAATTTGGGTTCACTTCTTCTAAATTCAACCTTCCCAATTCATAATCCATTAGCGTAATTAGTACATAAACGTATATCTCGAATGGGTAGTAAGACAGGGTGCCAAATAAATACCAAATAAAATAGCCTACATTTATAAATACAGTTTATTTTCAGTTCTGAACGTCTTACTGCTGTTCGGGTTGATCACACTTTAACACTCATTTAAATACAAAGATTGAACAAGGTTAACTATAAAAAAATTGTAAAATATTAGCATGGAAAGTGAATTGAAAAATAATAAGGAAATTAAAGCCTTATTTATCTTCACTTAGCAAGGGTTTGAAGGCAGTCACTCCACGATGGTTGTACAGAGTGTTTAACTGGATACTTCAGAATTTTAAGCACATATGGAGTTTGAAGGTTGGTGTTTCATGGCGGAAGGATCTAATCAACGCAACTGTCCAGAAAGCCCTAAGTTGTGGTGACAATTACAATATTTTGGAAAAGCTAGCAACTAATGCCAACTAAACAGCAAATTATAGTGCTACAAAAAAAATCCGCAAATCCGGGCAGTCAATTATAATTTTATGAAAATAAACTATAATCATTAGGTGAAAATGCCTTATTTGGGCAAAAAATTATATTATTACGAAATATATTATATATATATAGTTATATAATTCCCCTCGTGATTAGTGACTAATTTAGAGTAACAAACATTGATATTGAGTCTTACTACCCCACGCTTGGGCAGTTAATTAAAATGTTACGAACCCGACGTTACGTTGATGACATTCTGGTGATTTACGAACATTTTCCTAATTCTTCTTTACCTGATATACTCAAAATATGAATAATATTCATATCAATCTAAAATTCACTGTAGAATATGAAACCAAAATCAGTATCAACTATCTTGACATTTCAATAATAAAAAACAAACAAAACAACTTTGAATATAAAATCTATAGGAAACCGACGCCCACTGATACAATCATTTCCAATGATTCCAATCACCCCTTCTAACCCAAAAAAAAAGCCGCTTTCAACAGCATGATATATGGATTACTCCATATACCTCTAAAGAGAAGGAATTATAAGAACGAACTAAATATTATCAAACAATTAGCCATAACCAATAGCTACTCCCATTCTTTTGTAAACCGTATTCTTCAATAACAAAAAGCACAATTAAATAACAAAATCACTCTAAGCAATCCTAATACCATTCCAAATAACAAAATCAAATGGATTAAATTCAATTACACTAGAAACGAAATCAACAGCATCACCAAACAGTATTAAAAAATATTTCAATAAATTCTAATCTCAATAAAACCAATTAATATCAACAAAGTGGTATATACCAACTTACCTGCGAATGTAATCGTGTGTATATTGTCTGTCAGGACATCGAATTTCAACCAGGATTTCTGAACATTTAATTGACTTTTAAATAATATAATAATAATAAATAATAATAATAATAATAATAATAATAAATAATAATAATATTTATGCACCGCATCTTACTAACCGTTCGGGTTATACGCTTTAAGTACTAATTACGCTAATGGATTAGGAATTGAGAAGGTTGCATTAGAGGAAGTGAACCCGCATTTGCGTGGAGAGAGAGTGGAAAACCATTTAGGAAAAACCTCCCCCAGTTCACCCGACCGAGATTCGAACCTCGATCTCACCGTCCTCAGCAGTCGAGCTCAACACGACAAGCGCGTTAGCCAACTACGCCACCGAGGCGGGTTTAATTGACTTTAAATACGACAGAAATAAATCCAAATTTTCTGAACACCACAAATTATCTGGTCATCAACCCACCCCTATGGAAAAATGTATGAAAATGTATAAATCTCCTAAAGGCACAACCATGAATACTTCTGAAAATATATTCATTCAAACCGCTCTACTCAATAACAAAAATGTTCTAAACGAACAAACTAATTTTGAAAATATTATTATTATTATTATTATTATTATAATTATTAGCACCGCGTCTTACTACCCATTCGGGTTATACCACTTACGCTAATGTGTAATGGTAGGGTGATTGTGAGATGAAATGAAGGACCTACAGTTTATCGTGGAATCCGAACCACGGTGGAGGCCTGGCATTCCCCACATTCACAAGATGTCTTGTCAGAGGTGAAGGAAGGGTTTGGTAATCAGATAAATCTGTGCCGGGACCGAGGATTGAACCCCGGCCGCCAGCTCAGAAGTCTGACACCTTACCCCTAGATAATTTTGAAAATAAAATACTCATCAATACTCTCAGGCATCTTCCCCAACACACTAAAATGAAACAATATCCTATGTGCTCCATGCCCATCCTTCCATAGTAGTAAATGACCTGTTTGGGCCATTATCGAGAAGATTACAACCTTTCCCCATTCCCTTATTTTATAATTTTCTTTCTCTTTCCCTTTCACAATTTACTCTTTAAATATATTAAATCTTAAACATATCTATCTATTATTAGTTTCAACGCTTAGACGTTCTTGATCTCACATCACCTTTAGATTAATTTCACTATCTTTGACTTCCAATTTCCTTCTAGAAGATTATAACCTCAGTTTATATATACACGACTGTTAATTACATTTTATTCACTTCTGTTCCATAAACAGCTGGAAGGACTGTATTATGACTGGTCAACTGGTAAATATGCTATTTCATTATCTATATTTGTTTTCCTAATTTAATATTTTTCTATTCATTAATAGTTTGTCTGATTATCTCACACTGGATTTGTACCTTAACTTATTCTGGATTTACCCCTTTTTCTTTAGTCCTGATGATGGCGCCGATTTAGGTCGAAACATGTCGATAACCATAGCTGGAATGTACCAACATTTAAGGAACAAGGGAATTAAAGAACTGAAAGAATAGAATTCAATTTATATTCAACCTAAATTCTTATTTCACTTATCAGTATTTGCTAATTTATAAACTTCTATTATTCTAACCTATATCTAATCTGTCTTTTTCTGCCTTAACTTCACACTTGACAAACTCATAAGCTTACACTATATTATTTTAAAGTGTTATCTATTTATCTATGTGACTTATATATTTTAATATGTTCTTAACTCTTTCATATTATGATGGAAATATAGTGAAGTTCCCTAATTGTCAATCCATTCTAATTTGTTATTCAATCCAGAGATTTTTTATATCTTATACTAGTTGATCTTTGGACTTTATATTAAACTCCAAATTTCAAAATCTTTTCCACATTGAATTTTATTATTACATTATTATTATTATTGTTATTACTACTACCCGTTCGGTTAGTACGCACTTACGCTAATGTGTAATGGTAGGGTGATTGTAGAGTGAAATGAAGGACCTACAGTTTAACGTGGAATCCGAACTATGGTGGAGACCTGCATTCCCACATTCACAAGTTGTGATTAATACACCTCTTGTCAGAGATGAAGGAAGGGTTTATCAATCAAATAAATCTGTGCCGGGACCAAGGATTGAACCCCGGACCCTTAGCACAAAGTCTGACACCTTACCCCTAGACCACCAGGTCACCAATAAATTCTTGAAGTTTTGTATTTTTATTAGTAATATAATCAAACTTGAAATGCAAAGGAAACCACTCACTACCTACTCCATGTACCAGTACAAGATGGCTGCCCTAGGTGGGAACGGACGAAGCCAACCCTGTACAAACAGCGTTGTTTCCAGCCTAATGGTAAAAGATACGGCTTTGACCGAGAAGACTGTAAATATCCCATTCCGAACTGGAATGTGCGAAGTGTCAGGTGACGTCACTTCCAGGTCACTCTATTACAGACGGCCTTGTAACCATATGTAATGTAAGATCCACATCTATGAATACGTTTCGCGTAGCCCAGATTTTGTCCCATTTTATAGATTCTTTTGGAAACCCATTATTAACAGGTAATAGTATAATTACGTTAGATTAATAACAAAAAATCTCCCATCAGTAAACCAAAATTATCTGCATTGACCTGTATCAATACAAAACGAAAATTCCATATCTGTAACATTATAATTCCTACCTCGATTTTTCACAGTGTATAAAACACTAATTTGAAAGTGTCTATATAGCACAATTAAGTAGGTATAGAACATTGAATTTAAAGCGACAATATAGCGTGTTTAAGTAATAACAAAACACTGAGTTGGAAGCAATAATATCACACATAAAGGTAATAATAAAACTTTGGATTGAAAGTTACAATATAGCATATAAAAGAAATGATAGAACACTGAATAGAAAGTAACTATAAAACACTGCAATATCAAATTACTATTTGAATTTTACTTTATGGCACACTATTCATAAACGTGTATACAATTTAAATGATGCGTTGAACGGCAGGTTTGAATAACCGGTTTCGGAAAAGTATGCATGGCATATTTTATCATTAATTTTAAAAAAAAAACTCTTGAAAGGTCATATAACATATCCACATAAACTTTTATAATCTCATTTAAGCCTATCATCATTTAAAAACATGTATTTTAAGGAAAAAACACGTCCTGTAACTGACTTTTTTCATGCAAACACTCAGATAAGCACCCGCTTTGTGGTAGCTATAAAAGTTTAGTTTTTCAGAAAAAATAACACGAAATGGTTCAAAAAGAGACATTCGGTATTTTTTTAAAGTACAATTTGTTTGCGCTTGTCATCCAGTTGAGCAAAAAAACAAATGTTGAATGAATGTCATCATAAGCCATATAATATATACTTGGCCCGAATTTTACACACCTCTCCATCAATTACTGTACCCTAAGACCACGTGTTTACTATATCAACCTCGATATTAGTTCATTAAATATATTTTGCCTCTCAATTAGTTACAATTTATTTTTTCCGCTTCAGTTCCAATCTGCTGAAATCAATAAAAGAAAACAGAATGGGGTTGGTGAATAAACTAGATAATATGTGTCGTAACACATTTTGAGAGAGAATGGGAAAACTATCCTTCAAATTACGTATATGGTTAAAATAATGCAGTTTATAAATTCAGCCACAAGATTTAAACCACTACAAAAACAAAAAAGCTCCCATTTATAAACATTTTATCTATCAATACAAATTTCATTTCAATTAATAATGATTCTTATTCACTCATACCGGTGGTCACGTGGTGTGGAGATTTGTACTCGCGACTGGAGTTCCCGTAACGGATGTGATAATGAAGGTTTTACAAATCTTATATTTTAATGTTTTTTCCCCAATCTCTTATTCATGCAAATGTGGGTACAATTCATCTGCATGTCTTCGTAGTTTCTATCCAAATGATCCGACAGTTAAGGTGGGATGGAAGGGGATGCGAGAAAATCCAATATTTTTGCAGTTTTTATTTATGTCAAAACACATTTTTGGTCAACATAAATTAAATATTGCTTCTGTAGAAACATAAGAATTTAATTTTATTCATATTGTTGTATCAATATTAATTGATAAATATCTGTAATGAGCCAAGCGGCATTATCTAACAAGCTTTTTAAATGAAGAGAAATTGTTGTCATTAAATTTCAGGACACCCTTGTCAGATATTCAAGAAATGTTATGGTCACCCTTGAATAATTCTATATTTGTACTGGATAAATATTTAATTTATTTTGGCCAAAAAAAGGTTTTGCCATAAAAACTGCAAAAACACTTTACCTTGCGTCCCTTTCCATCCCAGTTTAAGAAGAACATTATTAACTGATACACTCTACCCCTGCAGATAATACTGGAGAAGAATTATTCTTCTACGTTATTTTATTTGAATTTCATTTTTAAACAGTGTTTTTTGTAAGTTGTCAATAAAACATTATTCATTATATTCAAACAAGTGTTGATAACATCAAACCCTCAGTAAAACATCGTTTATCTCACAGTAGTTAGTAAAAGAATCGTTGTTTCAAAGCCATTAAAGACAATCATAAAAGTTGTATTTTATTTCAATTGTTAGTTTTATTCAAATTTCACGATATATTTTTGGTTGCCTTTTGACATTCTTTGGTAGTAATACGAGCTTATTAACTCAATCGAATAAACTATATAATATAATTTTTATGAACACAATTTCAGAAATATTATTTTGGATTGAAATAATTTGTAAATTGAAATACCACTAGTTTTTTTTTGTTATATGTACAGTAATTAATTTTATACAAAAACCTGGTAGTCCAAATTTCCAGATGTAATTTTTAGAAAACACAGATAAAAATCCTAACAAAGTCAAATTAAATATATTTGATTGATAACAAACTCAAAGTCAAACCAGAAATCTAAAAAACTAGTAATAGAAGAAATGTACAGTAAATGTTGCAGTTCACATTATTATTATTGTGTTTTACTGTACATTTTATAAAATTATTTAACTGTAATTTAGAATTTGTAAAAATATTCTGTCTCCTCCGATAATCCTTTCTTATCCTACTACATTCGAGTTTTCGCAAATCCTAACAATTTTCGGTCCTAATTAGTCTGGACTAACATGGATCCTACATCCCAAAAGAAAATAATATTTTTTATTCATTTGTTGCAGAGCGAGATAATTTGTACTTTATAGTTATACACATCATAACACTTGGTCACATTTTGCTTATGAATAAGGTCTATTTGAATAAAACGATGCATTAAATGTCAATACCAGAGCATTCACTCTTTATTCATAATATATTAATATTATATACACTGATAAAAAATATGTTAAAAGTTTAAGGGGATATAAGAAGTTTTATTTTCTACTTTTTCCGTTATCAAATCTGATATACCCAATTTGATTAATAAGAAATATTTATTTAAAAAATATGATATTCCTGCTCCCGCCTGTTTAAAATAAGTAATTTTGGAAATGACTAATAAATTAAGTTAAATTACAAATAATTTTACTTAACCTTCTTAAAGACTATACAGGTTTATTAAGATCTACAAGTGAATAAATATACAGGTTGTAGAGGACTACAAGACAATTATTTCCACGTTATGAACTTGGTTGACATCAATAAATGGTGTGGTGGTGCTACGGGAAGCCAAATTGACGCTGCATGCCCCTGTGGGGTTGGCAACCCAAGCAGCACACCACGCAAACCAACAGAGGCATCTCCACCAATTCCCTCTCCAACACACATAATGGTCCCAGCGTAGAAGCGATTCCTTATAGGTACCTGTTGTCAAACAATTCCCTTCATGTTACTGGTCATAACTCACACCACACGTTAAGTCTTGTTGTGTACTGCAGACTTATGATTTGCCTACACCCAAAGTACATACAGCGTTAACTTTGACGTCTCATAGGACCGCCATTCAGCATCGCAGACAACATGTACAGAGGTGTAAATACTTGTCTAGTCAGCCCCTACAGCTTGGATAACATCTTACCCGGAGATCTGAATAAGCTTATATTACACTAGCCAATAGCATGTGCTTCGCGCGGGTTTCGTATTTTTGGTAGCTTATTGTCAGTGATTTATATATATAAAACAATAACAGCTATCACATAATGTCTACCAGTATCCAGTATACCAATATATATAATAATGTGATGCTGGTAGACATTATGGGAAAGCTGTTATAGTTCTTAGCGTTACCCAAGAGACACCACGAGGAGGTGAACATATATCTTGTCTCTGTCATGTTCAGGTCGTGGAACTTTGATTGGCAGGCCCCCTTTCTTACTGCCATCTGTTTAGGGAATTTTGGTTGGAAGACCTCCTTTTTACTGCCATATCATGATTTGGTTGGAGAATTTCGGTTATCAGACCCTCTTGTTCACTGCCATGTCATATTCCCTATGTGGCTGCCTACTTTGAATGACTTTCTTGTAAACGATGTTATCCGTCCTTCCTCATGCGCCAGAACAACCAGGCTCTTCGGTGTGCTCATCCTGGAGAATAATACATAGAGCTGGCCGTGGGAGACATAACCTTCCCTTAAATAAATCCCTACTTCCTTCATTGTCTGACCTTGAGCCTTGTTGATGGTCATTGCAAAAGCAGACTTTCGGGGAAAACTGAACTCTCTTGAACTAGAGGGGTAATCCGAAGAAATGAAGGAATGAGGGGAATGCGTGGTATAAATACTGTTTCCCCATAAACACACCTGTTGAGAGTTGCCTCGATGACGTTGCGATGGAGGGCCTTCACTTGCAGTCTGCTTCCATTGTTCAGCTTTGGGTGCTTCGAATTGCGCAACAGCATGATGGGTGCACCAACTCTTCAAGAGAAAGTGTGAGGAGGGAGTCAAGGGGGGCTGAGGGTGTGCAAAAACTCTATCGCGTAGTGGACAGCATCCTTATTCACCCCTACTTAGTCCACTTGACTGATTGGTCATCTCCTCCGAGACAAACATTCTGAGCAGGACGTTGTTATAATCATTTACCTTATCGTTTCTAGGAGTAAGAATTTCCCTCTCCCTTAACCATGACATAGGTTTCCATTTATATTCTTTAGGTCGGGATAAATGATTGTAGTCATACTGTTCATATCCTTAGCTAAGTGACACATTCTAGAAGTAAGGTTTATATTTCCATCCATCTCCTTCCCCTTGCCGTCCCTCAATTCTAGCAGATTGTATGCAAACTTCTCAGCCATGCTATCACTTTTCAGATCAACTATCATATTTTTCTTTAATGCAGTATTTGAATTTTCAGCCATAGATATGATGATTTAAGACAGGCCTTAACTTCATCAGCTCGGGTCCCCAAGGGTACTACTGGTAGGATCTGCCTAAGGTTCCCCACCAGCAAGTACAGTATCAACACCCATCATATTATCACAGCTGCAAATGTCCTGCAGCGTATGGTTTAGAGCCTCTATCTGCCCTTTATGTTACATAATACATTCGTCCCATACGATACGTTTTTCAATCTCGAAGCACCTGGGCTATTTGTAGTTTTTTTGAATATTGCATACGGGGTTTTTGTATGATTCAGATTGAAGGGGAGTTTGAAGACAGAATGGGTGGTTTTATCCCCCTCCAAAAGCGTGCAGCAATGCTCGATGAAGCAACAGCCACATCAATTACCCTGCTTTTTCTAATTTTGGCTAGTAACAGGTTTATCAAGAATGTTTTTCCTGTACCTCCCGAGGCATCCAAAAACATATCACTGCTATCTCCACCATCTATGCTTTTAATAACATTCTTGTAAACCGTCATATGATCGCCCGTTAGCCTTGGCTCTTGTCATCCACTATTTTCGACAGAGCATCAACGTTGTAGCTCAATTCCCTGAGGTAGTCTCAGTTGCCCATGACACCATCTGCGCCACTGTTGTTTCAGGCAAGCCATAGTAGTGTTTGAGAGTATGTCCTGCCATTGAACCACTACATCTTCCAACAACATCAGACACTTCCAGACCCTACCGGACAATACATCTCCATCTGCCGTTTCATGTTTTCAGCGAAACTGTTTTTGTGCTTCTCATACAGCAGGATCGTGTCAGAAATCTGGCTGAAAACTAACATGATTGCAAAAAGTTCTCTTAGTTTGAAAGGAGAGTCAGATAAGGCCGCTCATTCCAAAGTTTTGTCCCAGTGACCATCGTCTTCCAACAAACCCAACGCTCTGCAAGCGGACTGTAATGTGGCATGGATGTGGCCATTTACTGTTTTGAGGTCTGAAAATGATGTTGGTCTTCGTACCTCGTGGAGCATGATGCGCATATGATAATACTCCACGTTAATAAGGTGAGCTGTGTACACTCTACCTAAAACATTATCATTCTTCACTCCAGGGTGACTTTGTACGTCCTTCCCTTGCCTCTGAATGCTTCAATGAATATGCAGCAACAACAACGTGATTAACTACTGAACATATTTGCGTATTTAGTAGCATATTCAGCCATTTATTTGTCTCTTATTGTATTTGTAACACTGGCACGGTGCTTTTTTACACTTTGTTTCTTTGGAATATTATCGGGACATTGCAATGAAGGAGTATCGGGTTGACGTGGAATGAACTGGGAGAAATGTGGCAACTCTTCAATTGCCTGGTACATATCAAAATGACCCCCGGACATATCACCAGTAAACCTGGGTCTCCTTACACCCTCACCAGGCTCCCCAAAACCTACTAATAATTGCCCATTCCGGTACTCCTCAAACCTCCAGAAGTAGGCCTACAACTGCCCTGCCACCTCCAGCTCGCAGGTGGTACTATAGGTGCTAAGCCTCGACATTTAAACACAGTACGTCTCCTTGCTGATAAAGTTGTTCCCCTCATTGTCCACGGTAAACATGGTAAACAACTGAAATCTGTCCCAATTCTCAGATATATAGTCTACTACCTGGTCCTTCCTTCACCTCTGACAAGACGTGTATTAATCACAACTTGTGAATGTGTGGAATTCCAGGCCTCCATCGTGGTTCGGATCCCACGTTAAGCTGTAGGTCCTCCATTTCATCTCACAATCACCCTACCATTACACATTAGTGTAAGTGCGTATAACCCGAATGGGTAGTAAGACGCGGTGCTAATAATAATAATAATAATAATAATAATAATAATAATAATAATAATAATACCTGGTATCGCAGCTCATGGCCTAGACTGTCAGTGTCAAACACGGAGTATGATAAAACGTAATAAAGACATCCTCAATCACCGTTCATAAGCACAGCACGTTGAGGCACCTCGATACCATCCACAAATATATGTTTATCTCCATTACACAATATTTTAACAAACTGTTAAATAACCTTAAATCCAAATCTGAAATTCTAGAGAAACACATAAACTTTCTTGATGATTAAGTATAAAATTTCGATATACAAACCAACATTTAAAAAAAAAATATTAGCCTACACTACAGCACAAAAATTAATGCATAAACTTTATATAAATTAAACTAAACAATAAACATTATTGAAGAAACTTGAATGAAAAACGTGCATCATATTCTACCAAAGGACATTCTTTTAATTAATAATGTACATATTGGGAAAAAAGAAACAACACCGCTCACCAAAGAGCATGGCAATCATCTCCATTTATACGATCTCTATTTAAAAATAAATATTTGCTTATAGCTAGTAAAATGTTATAAAGTGTTTGTTTTAGTTTGGTAAAGGTTGAAAACCTTTAACCCCCTTTTCCCAATACAATCATTTAGCTATCAGTTTTCTATCACATTGGAAAGTAGTTGTGAATATTCTTGCTAAATTTCACATCTCTACGTTTACAGGTTAAAGAGATATAGCTCAAATCAAAAACTCCACCCACTCCCCGTTTACTCGTTCAGGTAGGTTTTTTTTTAAATCGTCAAACACTTATCTATTTATTTTTGAGAAGAGTATATTGCCCGAGTTTGACGTTTCTAGATTAAGTGGTTTCAAAGATGTAGGAATTTTTCGAAAAACGCATTCCCTCCCGTTTGACACGTTTGGTTATTTTTCAAAAAAATCATTGAACACACATTTCTTTGTTTTTAAGAAGAGTATTTTCCCCGAGTTTCACGTTTATAGCTTAAGTGGTTTCAGAGATATAGCTCACTTGAAAAAACCCACCCCTTCCCCGTTCACCCACTTGGGCGATTTTTTCTAAAAACCAATGGACATTATTTCTTTATTTTTTAAGAAGAGTATTTTCCCCTAGTTTGATGTCTCTATCTTAAGTGGTTTCAGAGATATGCGTGCTTATCAAAAAAGTTTTACCCCCTTTTTCACTCCTTAGGACGCTAATATCGAGAATTAATCGAATACATCTTTCATCGATTTTGATATAGAACACTCAGGCCAAATTTCATGTTGATATTTTAAGCGGTTTCGGAAAAAGACTATCTTCCCAACCCCTCTCCCCCTTTTCACCCCTTTAGGGGTTGAATTTAACAAAATCCCTTCTTATCGGATGTCTTCAAACTGAAAGGGACCTTCCTGCAAAATTTTAAGATTATAGGCCCAGGGGCTCGTGAGATGCGGTGATGAGTGTGTCAGTCAGAGATTTGGTCTTTTATATATAAATTTAATGGCTGATTAAATATTTATAGAAATAATAATACGGTACATCACACACATTTTCTATCTTTTTTCTTAAAATAAAGATAGTAAAAACTTGCAACATTTGTGAAAGGAAATAGTTCACATTGTTACATAAACACTCCAAATAACATAAATTAAAAAATATAGTTACAGAAACATTATGAATATAAGAAAATCTTTGTTTACTAAAGAGCATAACAAATAATTCTTGTTTTTAAAGAGATCAATAAAAAAATACCTACATATATACCTAGTCACTTCGTTCCCTTTTGGGCAGGTGAGAAACTGTGCGTATAGCTCAAAAAACAACTCCGCACCTCCATCCTATTACCAATTATTGCATACTCCATTTGTTTCAACAACATATATACACAAAGTCTTACATACTCTTTTACTCTTTAAAATGTAATGTTTCTCTTTTTCATACATTCATCTACACCCCACAACACTTAACCACGTCTTATTTGGCTCTACATACTCTACCTTCATATATTATTTGATGCATCATTCGAGCCACACTAATCCTCTCAACAAGCCCAAGACAAAGTAAGACGCTTCATTCACATTGACCTAATGGATTCTCTTTCAAACTACGCTCCTTCAACACATTACTGACACTTTTAATGTTCAATTATATATAATTGCTTATATCTCAGAAACGATCGGTTTTATAAAAATATATTTCATATAAATTATTTTTATATTGAATAGTACTATAACTTTACACTGATTTGTTATTTTTTATCTCATATAGTAGGGGAGAAATGATCAAAATTGTAAATTATATTTATGTAAAGCACCCTAAAATAATTTTTATGGTAAAATATTAGTTTTCATTTTGTTTTTGGGGTAAAATAGTGCCTAAATACAAAATATAATAAAAATCGTTAGAGTGCATTTCAAGAAAGTCGATTCCTTCTATCTGCTTACATTACAATACAAGTCGACAAGCATTATTCACTTTTGACTTTAACAAATTTGTCATATAACACTCCGGTTGATTTGTTTTAAATAATGTACGAAATTAGGTTATTTTAATAAATTAAGAAAAGTAATTTTAATGATGATTTATAATATTATGTATTTGGTTTAAAACAACACTCATTGTATTTTAAGTTGCGGCCAGTCTCAATAGGAAAATCTGGAAAAGGGTTCAAAGGATGCTTCTCATCTCCGAAAGCCAAAGGCAACTATCCTCTGTTAATGTCTTGCAATTATGAAATTTTAATTTATATACAGGGTGACCTGGCGATCTAGGGGTAAGGTGTCGGATTTCTGTGTTGGCGGCCGGGGTTCAATCCTCGGTCCCGGCAAAGATTTATCTGATTACCGAACCCTTCCTTCACCTCTGACAAGACATCTTGTGAACGTGGGGAATGCCAGCCCTCCACCGTGGTTCGGTTCCCACGTTAAACTGTAGGTCCTCCATTTCATCTCACAATTACCCTACCATTACACATTAGCGTAAGTGCGTACAACCCGAACGGTTAGTAAGACGCGGTGCTAATAATAATAATAATTTATACAAGGAAGGTGTTTGGAAACTCATAGCCCAAACTGCACATATAAATTGTTTGAACCAAAAGTAATACAACATCCCTAATACAACATCCCTAACACCTACATCCATAAACATATGCTAGTGCCATTAAATTGTGTCCAAAGTTTCAGCATACAGTGCCGGGATAGCAAAGCTGTTTAAGTATGAAAGAACAACAGGTTGCATAGGAGTAAGGCGCACGCAACTACACACCTTGACATCTTGGAGAACGGCAGCAGAACATACCATAATTAATAGTAAACAACACATCAGTATATCTAGAAATGCGGACAGGTTCTGAGGATCATCATTAAATATCATACTTCATCGAAAGTGCTTGCCATTATTACATGTGCAGTGCCACGTGGTTAAATCCTATGCAACTTGTTGTACACGCATTCCTGTACAGCTTTGCTCTTCCAACACTCTACGCCGAAACTTTCAACACAATTTAATGGTATGTATTAGCATAGGATTCCGGATGTAAGTATATGAGGATTTCATATTACTTTTGGTTCTAACAAGCTATATGTTTAATTTGGGCTATGATTTTCTGAGCCCTCTGTATATAAAGCGAAGTGTTCATCTGTATGCAATAATATTTTTTGTGGGTGTATGTGAATATTATGTTATCATGGTATTCAATTATCCTACAGTAGGTTTTATCACTTGATTGGAAAAACGTAATAATTTCTGTGTCCTATTGAGTATTGTCCTTTGAGATGATGCTTCCAAGGTATTTTAAGTTGGTAACTAATTTTAATCCGCTCCTTTCCAAAATATTGTTTAAACTTAATACTTTTCCGTTGACAGGTATTTCCACTATCTTGGTTTTACTGGTATGTGGTATGGAGTACCCCCCCCCCCCCCCCCCCAGAACCACCACGGTACTAGTCCCGTCCTCGTTAAATATTTGCCCCCCTAATCAAAATGATGAAATTCCGTCAATGATTAAAACCCTTGAACTTGGGATGTATCAGCCAATGAGAATGCTTGAAGAGGCTCTAGCCCATTAAAGAACCGTGTAAATAGCAGTCAGAAAACATATTCTGTTCATGTTGGAAATAAATTGTATCAGACAAAGTTATTTGTTAATAATAAACGGTTCTTTATTTTCAAGTCAACAACTACGATTGTACATATGATTGAAATAAGAAGAAATATTATATTGTCTTGTTATTAATAAGTAAGTCCATCCTAATATTCACGACAGTAATAAAATATGAACTAAATACAAGGAAAATTTGATTTAATACTACAGAAACCACTTAAATTACGTTAATTTTATGTTTCAAAATATACTGTTTGAAAAACGCTGTTTTCCCAGTGAAGTATTTATTTTTAAATACTCCATAATAATATATCAAAGTGGTTATACTAATTTATAATAATAAATTGAAATAAGAAGTAAAACTTTAATCAATGCGTTTTGTTATATGCCATTGTACAAATTATATATTATAGTATACTGTGTTGCGTTACACAACCTAAAATAAAAAGAAAAACTGGGGTTATTCCCACCAGGAATTATGAGTCCTGATGATTATTAAGGTAGAATCTAATCCCCTTGTTTCTACCAAGGTCACGTGCATTGGATGATCCTGATAACAAAAGTATGTACTACCATAGAGAAAGGAAAGATGTACAAAATAAAATAAAAAATCTATTTTCCTCACTTATGGTGCTATAAATCTAATTACAACGTTAAAATTATACTTATCAAAATTAGCATGTCTTTATTTGGACCCCATTCAATAAAGTATCAAAGCCAGGCCCACAGACATGAAACTAGCTATGCTGGTTTGTGAGGGTTTTCTTTAAAACTGTAAATACAATAAGCTGGGACTCGTACTCCCCATCCCCTCCTTTAGCAAGTGGCGGTTCTCGTACCTGCCTGTTGTAAGTACATTGTGAATGCCACCCCCCTTCCCCTCAACCACGCAAAACATTACGGGCCAGACATACTTTAACTCAATGAATGATGAAAATGAAGGTAAATATAGACAACACTGTAAGGGATTGGTTGCCATAGTAACATGACGCTTTTAAAGAAACCAAAAGTTGAAACACTAGCGTTCGAAGCGGTCACTCGACAGAACTAAAATTTTTGAGACTCAGTGGAAAAAACCACCCAAAAAAACTTTACTAAATATTTTAACCTTTTATGTCCTCTCTATAGTATACATTTCTAGTATACATTTCTCTATGGTACTACCTCGTGGAACTAAACAAGATGGCGTGTATGCAGGAGTAGCCAGAATTATCCAACACTTTCAGAGGCATGGGGCGTGGACTGATGAAAAACCCACAAAATGAGATTAACACCATACCGGGTGTCGATCCGGGAAACTTAAGAGGTGAAAGTAAACATTATTTAAGTATTTGGACAAACACCCTTTTATTTTCTTTATTCAGCACCTTGTCTTACTACCCATTTAGGCTATACTCTTATGTAAGCTTACCAATACATACGCAAATGAGCTAGCAATGCGAAAGGTTGAATTTAGAAGAAGTATATCCACATTTTAATGGAGAGAGATATGGGAAACAATTTAAGAAAAACCTCCCTCAGTACATCATACTGGGATCGAACCACTTCCATCCTCAGGAATCTAGTCCATTGTGAGAGTAGCACCCTGGATCATGGGCCACCGAAGTGGGTCATATCATTCTTATGTTGATTATATATAAAGTGAAGAAATACGGCGACCAACTAGCCCGTTTTGTCTTTAAAATTACATTAGTTTTGTTCTTCTTTCTTGGAAAGTTATTTCAATCGAAAGAAAACGCTTCATCCCTTTGTTCTTTTTTCCTTGAAAAATTATTTAAATCCAAAGAGAATGCTTCATTAAATTGTTCTTATTTTTTGTTAAATTATCTCAACCTAAAGAGAATACGTTATTACAAGTACGGTTATCCGCAAGTAATTTTACTTGGTAATAAATTACCTTTCCAACTCAAAACCAAATATCAATTAATTTTCTTTCTCTGTCGTGGAAAACCTTAAGAGTGCATGCATGTATTGATATGGTTTTTTTTTAGCACAGTGTCTTACTACCCATTTGGGTTAAACACTTATTTACTAATTACTCTAATGGTTTTATGGATTATGAAGGTTTTATTTAGATGATGTGTATTCGTATTTGTGTGGAGGGAGAGTTAAAAACATTTTGAGAAGAAAAAAACCTAAAAACACGCGACCGAGATTCTAAACTCGATCTCCCAGTCACCGGCAGTCTAGTCCATTGCGAGAATAGCACCTTAGACCATGCGGTCACTGAAATGGGGGATTGGTCTAGTTTAATCTATGAACTAGATACTGATCAATACTTAGGAATTATAAGAATGTGATTGATGTGACACTGGAAATAAATAATACCTCACGTGGCTTGATTTTCTTTGAATGTGGCATTAGTTATAGTTCTGAGCTATAAACTACAGAGTAAAATTCCAAACAGAATATTGCGAACATTACCCAATAATATATAATTAAAACAAGAGCCAAATTAAGGTGCAAAGAGCATTGCGTTTAATCTAAATCTCTGGGTTCTTAAAACCTTTGAGATATTATAGTTCGAAGCACGGTTGGAATGGATTTCACTCCGGATTTTGAGTGAATGTAGGCGAGGTACGAGTGGATGTAGGCGAGGTACGAGTGAATGTAGGCGAGGTACGAGTGAATGTAGGCGAGGTACGAGTGAATGTAGGCGAGGTACGAGTGAATGTAGGCGAGGTACGAGTGAATGTAGGCGAGGTACGAGTGAATGTAGGCGAGGTACGAGTGAATGTAGGCGAGGTACGAGTGAATGTAGGCGAGGTACGAGTGAATGTAGGCGAGGTACGAGTGAATGTAGGCGAGGTTCTAGTGAATGTAGGTGAGGTACGAGTGAATATAGGCGAGGTACGAGTGAATGTAGGCGAGGTACGAGTGAATGTAGGCGAGGTACGAGTGAATGTAGGCGAGGTACGAGTGAATATAGGCGAGGTACGAGGGAATGTAGGCGAGGTACGAGTGAATGTAGGCGAGGTACGAGTGAATGTAGGCGAGGTATGAGTGAATATAGGCGAGGTACGAGTGAATGTAGGCGAGGTACGAGTGAATGTAGGCGAGGTACGAGTGAATGTAGGCGAGGTACGAGTGAATGTAGGTGAGGTACGAGTGAATATAGGCGAGGTTCTAGTGAATGTAGGTGAGGTACGAGTGAATATAGGCGAGGTACGAGTGAATGTAGGCGAGGTACGAGTGAATGTAGGCGAGGTACGAGTGAATGTAGGCGAGGTACGAGTGAATGTAGGCGAGGTACGAGGGAATGTAGGCGAGGTACGAGTGAATGTAGGCGAGGTACGAGTGAATGTAGGTGAGGTACGAGTGAATATAGGCGAGGTTCTAGTGAGTGTAAGTTAATTCTGAATGTGGTCTTAGATGCCAATTGACTCGCTTCAGTGGCCACATGGTCTAAGGCACTACTCTCACAGTGGACTTGACTGCCGATGATGGGGATATCGAGGTTAGGATATCGGTCGGGAATAATGAGGGTGGTTTTTCCAAAATTGTTTTCTACTATCCCCTACATGCAAATCGGGTACACTTTGAATAAATATAAACTTCATAATCCCTAAAGCCAGTAGCATAATTAGTACATAAGCGTATAACCCGAACGGGTAGTAAGACGTGGTGCTAAAAACAAGTAGTCAATTGCGCATTTTTTAAAAGTTATTGTAAAAATACAAATCAATGTCATAAGTACGCAATATCTCAAATTGATTAGTTTCAGCGAAACTCTAGCAATACAATAATTCATGTATAACTAAAACCATTTTATGGTTTTTAGATCATGCATTTTGATAAATACTTTTAACTACTCATAGGAAACACAATAATCTTTTGGAAATGTATAAATAAG
>JBCFYV010000024.1:14035543-14053767 GCA_039000515.1 Timema cristinae | reverse complement strand
CTGACTGACCGCTAACAGCTTTAAAAAGTTACCAGACCAAATTATGTATCCCTACACCGAACCAGATGATCTGCAAAAACGTGTGTTTAGCAGCTGTCACTTCTGACAGTCAACATTTATGTGTGTACTTAAATTTTGACCATCAGCTGTCAGCTGTGAGCTGTCAGTCAGCACCAAAGAAGCCATGGGGCTACTGTACTTACTCAAAATAATATTGTGTAACTATGAAAAGTTCGAAAAAAGGAGCAGGGGTGAGGGGTGCATACCCCTAAAAAAAATGAGCTTTCTATGCCCTTGCAAAGAATGGTGAGTTTAATTATTTTTTGTAAATCTCAGGTAGTGTTTTTACTTTATGAATCCACCATATTTGTCCACACGGTAATATTAGAATTGTATCAAATTCAGTAAGGATATACTTTCTTATGACTCGTGGAAATGAAAGGTATCTCATATTGAGCTGAAGTACGATTGAATGACAGATGAAGCGAAGTATTGAGAGAAATTCCCCATTTGAAAATAATATCATAAGAAAAAAAAAGCAAGCAGTGTGATCTTTGAAACTAATTTGATTTTCCTTTCTGACATTTCCAGTTTATACATATTAAATTATTTTATTTCAGTCAATCAAAGACCGGCGTTTTTAAATAAATAGTATGGTGCACTGCACAAATTTTCTCCCCCTTTATTCAAAAATAGACATCTACTAAAAACTCGTAATATTAGTGAAACAAAATAATAGGGCTATACAATGTTTTAGAAACACCACACCAAAGATGAAATAACATACACTGTTGCTTACTCTGTGGCGCTAGAAACTAGGAACACTTACATATAAATTGAGAAAAATATTTGTTCACCAAAGAGCATAAGAGTCGAATTCATTTTCTAAATTAAAAAGTATATATATTTTCTTATAGCTCAAAAACTGTTGGTCTTATCAAAATATATTTCAACCAAAATATTCCTATCTTTAATAGCACTATTACTTTCCAATGATGGGTTATTTCGTATCTAAAATAGTTTCTGAGAAATGATCAAAGTTGAAAAAATTCCTTCATGTAAAGTACCCACAAAGTCATTTTCATGAATAAATGAGAATTGTCATCCAATTTATTATAATAAATAGTGTCTTGATCCAATCAAGCTCATTAAACAGATTTTGAGAAAATATCTATTTTTTTTCTCTTTTTTCCCTTTAGTAATCTACCCTTAAATTTAGGTTTAGTTATCTAACTCCAAAGATTTCTCCAAGGGGAGCTTATGAAAACCCCACATACCAAGTTTTAACCGAATTAGTAGAACAGTTTAGGCTCCAGCCCAAGGTACAGACAGACAGACAGAACAGATGGCTTTGCGAAACACTTTTGTTTTTTCATTGGGTCATAAAATGTCGACGTTTATCAAAATCTCGAATTCGAATATTTTTTACGATCACAATAATTTCTCTCCGAGGTGTTTGAGATAAAGTAATAAGTTGGAGCTAAAAAATGGATGTCTATAATTTCAAATCAACTAATTGTGGAATTGACTTAAAAGGTTTAGTGAAAAGAAGGTTCCATCTGCAGCTTCACTAGCAAACTTGTGTGTTGTGTACACAAAAATAATGGTATTTTAATAGCGCAAGGAAAAGTAGTGTATATGCAAATACCCCACATTGGTGTACACGCAGACTAAACGTCAATATCATTTAGTCTGGTTTTCCGGTGACGGAGATGTCAAAGTTAGAATCCCAGGCGTGCTTACTGAGTGGTGTTTTGTTTTCACACTCTACCTTCACACAAATTAGGGTACATTTAATCTAAATTTTACTTTATTTAAGAACTCTATTAGTATAAATATGACAAATAACCTGTAAGGATTCTTTTAGCGTATGATGTAACTCACCGGGAGGAACATATTGTCAAGGTTTTTCGCCTGTATGTAGGTTTTTGCCGCTATGGTTGCACAGAGTACATCTATGGAGGCTGTCTACACGTACCCGCATTGAGATGATAGTGGTTATGGAGGAGTGGGCCAGGGGGAGTCTCAAACCAAAACTAAGTCTAAGCTACTAACTCCTACCCACCTCGGTGGCGTAGTTGGCTAACGCGCTTGTCGTGTTGAGCTCGACCGCCGAGGACGGGGAGATCGAGGTTCGAATCTTGGTCGGGTGAACCGGGGGTGATTTTTCCTAAATGGTTTTACACAATCCCTCCACGCAAATGCGGGTTCACTTCCTCTAATTCAACCTTCCCAATTCATAATCCATTAGCGTAATTAGTACTTAAAGCGTATAACCCGAATGGGTAGTAAGATGCGGTGCTAAATATTATATACTAACTCCTGTTGGCCATTGGGATAGTACCCCTTAAGACAAAAATACCAACCGGGAATTGAACCCGGTAGTTATAAGTACGTAGACAGATGCACTGACCACTACAACACGGGAACGGATGCCTGTTAGAACAATAAGACGCAATAAATACAAGACTAGAATGAGACTGGTCGTTCAATCGCCGCAATGTCCTCTCTCAATGGCTGCAATATGCATCACACTTGGTTGCTATCCCGTGATTCAATGCGTTCCGTAAATTCTAGGAATTCTCTCAAAAAAAAATGTCAAAGGGAGCCTTTCATATGTGAGAGATTTCTTTAGCTGATTTCTTTGAATAGAACATTCTTGTCTGCTGAGAACGCCTCTAGAATTCACTCTTGACATGTCTATGCGTGAGACGAAAGAGGGAGAAGAGAAATACCGGGCGTCGTGTACAGTTGGTCAAACAGACGCCCAATCAATAAGGAGCCCTTCAGTGGCTGAATGGTCTAATCTCTAAGGTGTCACTCTCGTGTTAGACAGACCTGCTGAAGATGGGGAGATCAGGGTTCGATTCACAGTCGGATGTTCTGAGGTTGTTTTACTCTTTGATTTTTCAATCTTTCTCTACTCAAATACGGTTACACTTTCAATAAATGCAGCCCTCCTCATTACTTACATATTAGTGTATAGCCTGAAAGGGTAGTAAGAAGCGATGCTAATAAATAAATAAAAAATCAAAGGGCTATTTAAACAATCAGTTTTAAAGAAATAGTATAAATCCTAGTATTTGTATCGAAAATGAAGCGAATGGAAATAAATCAAAACACTTTTTTATTTTAAACAATAAAAACACAGTCTTAATAATTTAATTATAAACCATTAAAATTTATTTATATATTTTAATATAATTTGAGAGTAATTTTAAACGAACTAATTTATAGAAGGTTGGTATTAGCGAAATACCTTTACTTATATCTGTCCCAGTGGGAAATGCTCTTAAGGGTAAATAATGAGTAAATGTACCTGAATTCAGCTAATGATAGATATAAACACCAAAATAGCCAAAAATAGTTAATTAATATTTCTGGCTGGGTACTTAGCCATACTTTTCTCAGTTCAATTCAAATATATAATTGCTGAGCTAACATTGCTGATGATAGAAATTTTAACATTTCTTTTTTATCTAAAAAAAAAAAAATATTTTGTACAAAATAATTATTCCAACATCCTAACATTGGATATTAATAAGTTTCTATATACAAGATAGTGAATATATCAACATTGGTTACGTGACCCAGGACTTATAAACTGCACGAGCCACTTGGAAGATTTTTTTCCTTATCAATGTTTTTACATACTCTATCCAAATTCCTGCTGACTTGTGAGAATCTAGATGCAGTTCAAATATCCAGTAATACCTATATCAGTAGTAATACTAAAATGTTGATATTCTTACCAGTTTAGGGTGGAAAGTCTATGTATGTAGTACTTTTGATAAAAATAAACTTTCAGACTTAAATACACGGAGAAAGTAGTTAGATTTTATTTATTTTCCTGCGTTTATTGATAAAAAGGGAAAAAATGTATTCCAAATATTTGAGATGACTATAACTGGATTAATCCTCTGGCTTTAAAACATAATATAGTTTATAAATATAAAATACCCGGAGATAATTACGACCAGCTCCAACACAAATTAAATATTTGAGGCTAGCGCTTAGAGGATAATTCATAGAATAACTGGTCGCAATAATTGAGTTTCGTTTATTTTATAAAGCATTTTATCATTTAATACTTGATTTAATGCGTCTGTTTTTTTATTTATTATATCAGATAGCAATTTATTACATTTGACTTCCAAGTCTAACATATAACTGCCATTACTTACTGGCAAGCTGGCATTCCTTACATCTGCTCCCATTTCTTACATATAACTGCCATTTCTTACATCTGACGGCCATTTATTACATCTGGCTGCTATTTATTATTGAGACTAAAAATAAAAATAAAATATAAAGGTCATTTTTAATCTAAGATATCTGTTTTAGGCCCAAAAAAGGTATAATCTAAAAGGAAATTAATACATACGAGCATTAAATCTTATTTTGGTTAATATATATAGCTATATCTACATAAACTGCTTCTTCTAATCTTATTTTGGTTAATATATATAGCTATATCTACATAAACTGCTTCTTCTAATCTTATTTTGGTTAATATATATAGCTATATCTACATAAACTGCTTCTTCTAATCTTATTTTGGTTAATATATATAGCTATATCTACATAAACTGCTTCTTCTAATCTTATTTTAGTTAATATATTAGCTATATCTACATAAACTGCTTCTTCTAATCTTTTTTTTTATTCTAAGCTACCATAACATTTTGATCACGTTACTTAGGGTTCTTTCATAAAAGAGCGCAAATTCACAAATTCAAATATACAGGATGTCTACCATGAGATTCCAACATTTTAACCACACACAGCTCGCACAATATAGTTTTATGGTGGAAATAATGTATAATCAAAATATGAATATAATATACATACTATTTAACTGGAGTTAAAAAGGTCTACTAATATATAATAGCGAATTATATATTTAAAAGTGAGAATAGGTTAAATTTTTATATATTATATACTAATACATATAAATATGTTAACTTTGCTATTATTATTGATTTATATAAATATGCGTGGCTAAAATTACATTAAAAATATTATAAAATAAAGTGGTATCACTAGATTGAGTAGACTGGTTTTTTTTTAAAGTGTACTTTTTACTTCTTTTTCCACGTTTTTAGAACTTTAATTTGAATTATTTAATTTAGTGATGAGCTTGTACAATTTGAAAAAAATATTCTATAGGCTACGTTTAGTATGCATATGCATTGGTATTACATATTGTTAATATATAATATAAAAACTTCTCAAGAAATAATAATTGTCAATGTATAGTACCTTATAGTTTTAAATGTTTAGCAAATATAGCCGCAATAAAGACTACTAAAAAATAATAAATGAAATCTAACTAAACATTAATATTATTGGTAAATAATTGTATTTATTATAATATGTTAATTTATATGGTTTAATTATGCTAAAACATTAAATTACTGGTTTTTTCATCATTTGGTTTGACAGGTACGCATGATTCTTTGAACATCCACAAAATAAAGTAATACTTTCAGGTTGTATTTTTAATATTACCTTCAAAATAGATATAGCGTTATGAAATAAACTTTTAAATGTAATTTGTATATTTCACATTTAATACTAGACTCAAGACGATTCTCGAATGAGGTAAAGAGGGAAGAGTTAATTTGAGATAGAGAGATCAAGGCGGAACATGCACTCGGAATACTAAGAACAATAACTTGACCCAACCCCAAAATAATAAAATAAGACTCTCCGAATATTACGTTCCCAAGAGCAAAGTAAAAGCGAGGAAGTCTCGTGGATTATTCTGGTCATGTAGAAACACCCGCAACGTGCGCTTACGGTCGAATAAGGGGGGGGGGGGGGGACTCGCTACGTAGAGGTCACACGGAGTCCATAATCCGAATTGTCGATGGGATGGGGAGGGGATTCCCTAACCGCCTCGGTTCGCCACAAGAGTAAACATGGTCCGCCCACAAGGTGTTGAGAGGAATCTATCAATCGGGTAGACCATGGAGATATTTCAGAAACACAATCATCCCCCAATGGGTCCCACTGATGTTTGATATCTATGTGATTAGGTACGTTCATTACAAATATTTACTTACGCATTTGCAATACACTGATTATGTAGCCTCTGTCTCTATACAGGGTTGCTACTATTTTATTCATATCAGTTGACCATTAAAATTTTATTGCACAATTTCAAAAAGTGTGTTATAATATATTGATTTCAAATCATAGCAGTTCACGAGTAATAGGGGTCAAACGTGCTATTTTATGCTTTTTACATAAAATTATTAAGGTAGGGATACATAATAAATTAATGGCTTAAATTTAGTATTACTGGATATTCATATTATTTATATCAATAATGTTATTATTTCATTGAAATATTTATACTATCAATTTTATCATTAATATAGTTGATATAAATATTTCATTTTGAATACCCTATATGAATTAATAGTAAATTTGAGTCCCATAAATTGATTACTGTAACTCTCTACCTTAACAATGTTACGTAAAAAGCATAAAATATCAAGTTAGACTCTTTGGAGCTCGCGAACTGCTATGATTTGAAATTATTATTAAATCACTATCTAAAACTTATAATAATCATACACTTATTTTAGCATCGAATATTACTACCTGTTTAGGCTATACGCTCATGTTCTAATTACGCCAATAGCGGTTAGGAATATTATATTTAGAGGTAGTGTGCACATTTTTTGCGTGAAGGGATAGTGTAAAAGCATTTAGGAGAAACCACCCTCAGAACACCCAACAAAGATTCGAACCTCGATCTACCCGTCAGCGGCTGTCTAGTCTATTGCGAGAGTGACGCAGCTATCAAAGCGGGTGTTTACTTTTTAAAGATGTCCTAAATTCATCAATATTCTTGTATTGATTTTGATTATTGTGATACTCCCCGTATTTACAAGGACAACCCTGGTATAGCATAGAATCGGCTTACTTGATTCGATGAGGAACGCCATTAAGATCTGAGGCGGGGGGGGGGGGGGGGGGGATAATCCCGGTTTTAAGTTTGGTCCCCTTTAAATAATGTAGACATGTGCCAATATGATGGGATACAGCTCAATGGATTCAGAATGTTTCAAGCTACCAACGCTATATTTCTTTCAAGCGTAAAAATAACCAAATATAATATCTGACCTCCGTTCAATTATTAAATATCTACCCACAACTATGGTCACGCATGAAAAAAAAAGCTAAACCACGTTCACACGGTGTGAGTACTGTCAACGATTGTTTCTGCCACGGCCATGTGTGTTCACACAATGGACTGAAACCAATGTGATAGTGTGATAGGGAATAACTAAACAACCGTGAAAATTGTGGATTCTGTGCAGGCTGTTGATTTAGGGGGTTGAACCACTGACTGTTGTTGAGGTAAATAGACCTACGGAAAGTAAACGGAATGGGTAGCACCAATAGATATCCTGAGTACATCAGACACGCTGTTTGATATAAGATTGAATATTTTCAATCGTTCCCCAATTTTCTTTGGATTGATCAAGACATTTTCGTTGAATTGATAAACCAGATAAACGAATGCTCAATTATACTTTTGTTTATGTTCTGAGACACAACGTGTGCTTGTCGCGAAAAGGAAATGGACACATAATCGCGCTAAAGTGCTAGAAGTCTGTTCACACGGTACAAGTGACTGAATAAAGTTGTTGGTACTGCCAAGCAAAGCTACTATCGAACTATCCCACATAAAAATTAATTGACAGTGACAGTAATATCTGTTCATATGGGGACAGTATTGTGACAGTTGATGTCATGACAAAAGCAGTCACAGTTTACTAGCCTTGTGTAACCTTGTAGGGTTTGCCTGTGATGAATCCGTCAGGGTTTTAATCCAGGATAGATAGATGTGTGCTCTATTAAGCTAGAATCTTTAAAAATGCCTTTACAATCTTCCTACGTGCATCTGGGGGAAGTGGGGGGTTGAGGATGTCTAAATTCTACCCTTCATATGCCTATTATATTATTGTAACCCACCTTGGTGGCATAGTTAGCTAAGCTGCTAGTTTCTCGTTGATATAGACTGCCGTTGACGGAAAGATTGAGGTTTGAATCTTGTTCGAATGAACTGGGGGGGCTTTTTCCTTAATGATTTTCCACTCTCCCTCCACGCAAATGTGGGTTCACTTCTTCTTTATTCAACCTTCCCCATTCATAGTCTATTAGCATAATTAGTACTTACGCGTATAACCTGAACGGGTAGTAAGACGTGGTTGTAAATAGTATTCTTATTCTTATTATATTGTTGCAAATATGCGGACAACTCATGTTGGTAGTAAGACGTGACGCACGTAAAAAACCCTAATAAAACCATTTTCATGTGATCTATCACCCCAAGATACATTCGAGTAAATGGAAAACAACTTTGCCTGTCCGCGTAGCTTAGTGGGCAGAGTAGTCAAGAATATGCCCCTAATTTGATTCTAATGGTGCTGATGTAGAATTCGTCATAATATGGCATTAGTAGATATCTAGGTACTAGGGTTGGGTGTGTATTGTTGGTTGCACATATGAAGAACCTTAACTTTACCAAATGTTTACATAATAGTCTAACATAATCCACACATTCTACTTTATAAAAATGGTATACATTTTAATCTTAAAATCGCTATTTGACTTGTACCGCCTCCTTCTCCTCTAATGGACAAGGACAGGCGCACATATACATAAACTAAAGAGGGCATAAAAAAATAACAAATGATTAATTGCAGAAGAGCAGTAGGACCACATAAATGCGAATAGGCCTTCAGTCTGACCTATACAACAATTTGCTGTCATGAAGCCTTCCCAACCATCACCCGTTATTTTGTACTATAAGTCAAGGGGGGGAAAGAGGCGAGAATCCTTAGAGTAAAAACAATGACTTTCTTACCTGCAATAGTAAATTAAAGATTGCATGTTAAGTAAATAAATATTTATTTGAAAAAAATAACATATATATATATATATATATATATATATGAATATAGGTAACAATAAATAAAATATATATATATTTATATAGATATATGAAGAACGGGGTTATGACCATGATAATACTGTTGTATCGTTGCCATAACAACATTTGTCCTAACAATTATTTTAAAGATAAATATACGACCCCTCTATGGGTCTCCGCGGCAACCCACAATATAATGACAACAATAACTAGCCGCCACAGGCTAACAATCCGCATTTCAAAACCTGATTGTGTCATATGACTTAGAATTACAATTTACAAACACAACTATTCATGGCAACCAAAATCTATCATTTTTTTTTAAAGGAGATAGTCCATGATTTACTTAGCCATAAAAATAAATCCAAACAATTTTTAGCCGTACGGGCTATAAACATTTCCCATATTATCCAGACATTACGCCTTCAAAAATGTAAGATAAAAAAACTACAAAAGATAATGTCCCTCATGGTTTTAACCATTATTTACCAAGCCGGAAGGGCAAAAACTCCCAATAATACTATTAACCAGTTTTAAAATATATTACGCCATGTTGGGATACGTAATTCGTCATGTTTACAAAAATAGTGATTTAACCCAAAATAACAGAAGTAAGCCCAAAATTAATTTTGTATAAACTTTACAATTAAATTTATAACATAATTCCGAAAGGGTAATTTTAAATAGTACAGCCAACAATGAATTTATACCTTGGGAAAAATCCCATCCTAGAGCAAGTGTCTAGCGACACGGTTGATTCAAGAAGTGAGTTTACAACACAAACAGCACCAGTATATAAACCGTTATTCTCTGTGAGGAGGGGAACATAGGGGGAACAAAAGAACATCGAAGAACAATCACACGGAACAGAGGGAAAGGGGCAGTTAGTCACCAAAGGAAACTACTAGATCATTGGAGGGGCGCGTAGAACATCACGTGTCCATCACGAGGTCATTCCCATGATGCAACGGGTGACCTCGCGCTCAACTTACCACACCTATCACTCGTTTAGTCTTGTTTTCACAATCCGTGCGGATATAGTGCTCGCGGACAGGGATGTTGTTTAACGAAACTCGAGACACACTAACCGAGAAACGGGGCATTTTTGGTGAGTACAATATTGTTTATTCTTCGGTGTTGTTGAAATAGTGTTCATTCGCCAGTATATCCTTCATACTTGTAATGTTGATGTCAATCAACGTTACAGACTTAAACATTTAATTATTGAAATTTTTAATTTGTACCGTACAATCTTTTAGATATGTGTATTTTCTTTTTAACATGTCTAAAACTACCTCTTTTAATTGACTTTTATCTCATACATGTAGATCTAACAAATTTATACTCATATTTCTTTAGTTACATGCCTAAAATATCATGTATACCAATTTTACTTATGATTAAATATTTTACTAAAATTTTTACTGTTTATTTTTTCTATTTGATATCGATTCACTTATTTCTTTTTAATAATGTAATTTTATTTCCATTAAATTTTATAATTTGACCAAATTTTCTACGTTATTCTCATATATTCTGGCAGCAAATCATATGTTCTCCACATGCCACTTTTAATAAATTGCGTTTCAACTATGATATATTAAGATTGGTTAATTACCTTAAGTTTTGTTCTCGTTTTTGTACGATCTATTTACCCTGAAATAAAACAAGCTTACCTATTTTTCTTAGATCCGCTATGGTAGAACCTGTAAGAGAGTACCACAATGTAATCATCCTCCCTCATTATGACGTATTTACAAGTCTATACAGTATTTCGTTAGTTATTAATTAAGGGCGTTTATAGAATGTGGACACATTATGCATTTATAAACTACTTAATACAGATAACAACATATCATTTGGCATTGTTGATGGGTTTAAATATTTAGGAACAATTTTAAAAAGCGATACTGACATTAGAGTGGAAATTAGGAAAAGAATATAGTCTGGTAATGCGCTACGTCTTATTTGGTCAGTATGACATGTTGCCTGCTGTCAAGGAATGTAAAACAATAGTTTTACTGATTGTTCTCTATGGTTGTGAAATATGGTCTCGTACCTTACATGGCGGAAATTTGTTTGGGTTGTTTGAAAACAAGGTGATTAGAAAGATATTTGGTCTAAAAAGGAATTGAGGATACTGGGTAGTGGAGGAGAGTTAATAATGATGAGTTGTATACCCTGTACTCATAAAGATACATCGTTAGGATAATCAAGTCTGGTAGATTACGGTGGGCAGGACATGCAGTGCAAATGGGAGAATGTAGAACCTTTTTTTTTCAAGGTACTGACTGGCCAACCCAATGGGAAGAGACTGTAGTCCCCTTTTTGTCCTCCAGGATAAAGGCAGGCATACAAAGTTACAAAAAAAAAAAGAGGTAATGAATACAGAGCGAGCCGATAGGACTATTAAAAAAGAATATATTATTATATAATATATACGCTCATGTTTCCAAGCAACTCATTCTGCATCATTGCGGTAAACCAAAAAAGGATAGATCAAAAAATGTAGAATCAGCAAATTACTAAACAACATTCCCAGGAAGGTGTATACCACTTAGCTAAATTGAAATTAAATTGAAGCCAACAAGTCAGAAATCAATAGATAAACATTAGTTTCATTTATAAATAAAGTATAAGCAAAACAAAGAGACATGCATGAAAAATGTAGGCCTATATCAAAAGGATATAAATTCAAGATGTTTTCAATGAATATTATAAATATATATAAATACTATTCATTGAATACAGCTCGAATATTTACATTACAATATTATCTATATTCAATAAATAAACATCATATATATTTAGTCAAAAGTAGAATTAAATAATGTCCAAAATTTACATCTATATTGCTATTAGTCGAGAAGACTTGGAATAGCCAATAGCATTTCATTCACTTAATTTCCCCAAAAGACAAATAAGAAAATAGTTTATTTTAAACATACAGTTTTATAGATCAACAACTTCCCATCATTAAATTTCTATTCCACTAGTTGGGGTAATTTGAATAAACAGTAACAATTATATCCTAATTCCCTAAAAGGACTAAATTATGTATTACAAGGTTTAACATAATATAAACTTAAGTCAACTGGACTTTTTCTACGTCAATTATTTAATTTAAATTTTCAAAGCATAAAGTCTTATCATGGTAAATAAAATAAATCCGAAAGGAATTTTGAATTAAAATAGCGAAAATTAATTTAGTTCTAACATTATAAAATACGAAAGATGTGTCCAAGATAGATATCCTGCCAAGAGTGAAGTGTCCTACAATCTCCTGGCTGTATTTATTTGATATATTTACTCAGAGTTTAGGAAGATAGGGATTACATACAAGACATAGACAAAGAAAAAAGAGGGGTGGGGGGGGTCTTTTGTAAGTGAAATGAGAATATGTGACGAGAAGGCCGTAGAAAACCCTAGAACAGGCATCAAGGCTACGTGGCCGGAAATGCCCGGTGGTCTTAGAGAATAGGTGACCTGGCGGTCTAGGTGTAAGGTATCAGACTTCTGTGCTGGGGGTCCGGGGTTCAATCCTCAGTCGTGGCACAGATTTATCTGATTTCCAAACCCTTCCTTCACCTTTGACAAACGTGTATTAATCACAACTTGTGAATGTGTGGAATGCCAAGCCTCCACCGTGGTTCGGATTCTACGTTAAACTCTAAGTCCTCCATTGCACCCTACCATTACACATTGGCGTAAGTGCGTATAACCCAAACGGATAGTAAGACGAGTGGCTAATAATAATAGTAATAATAATCTTAATGAACACTCAATGTTGACCGGTTCAGTTCATTCGCGCATTCAGTCTTGATCACACGTTCGCGTAGCCGTCTATGTGGCGTGGGAGATAGTCAGTTTGGAATGAATGGAATGGAATGGAGCATGGTGAGTTTAGAATAAAATCGCATTATTTAATTATTTGGTAGAATATTATTTGAAGTAATATATGGTATTTTATTAACTAAATGTTGTAGCTATGATAAGACGCTACAAGACCACAAGAAAGACCAAGGCACAAATGAGAGGATAACATTAGAATGGACATGAAGAGATAGGGTGTAATGAGGTGGATTGGATAGCGCTAGCTTAAGAAGAGGATAGGTGGAGTACTATTTTGTAGGTGCGGCAATGGACTTTAAACTTCCTAATTCCATAAAGTAAGTACCAAATAAGCAAGTAAAGTAACCAATAATACACTTTCTAATAAAATAATTACCATATAATTAGATGAATCGTAATAATTTTTTAGGTGACCGATGTCTTAAATTCTGAAATTACTTAAATTTTAATTTAAGATTGTTACACATTCATTTTAATTAATCATTAGTTATTTTAAATTCAAGATAGGGAAATGCCATGTTCATATTATACCTCTCATGGTAAACGAAGTGTAAATTTATCCTTTTTAAATTTCCAACAGATCTATTCTGTAACTATCCAACTATAATATCAGGTGTACTATCCTATATTAAGTTAGTTTGTAAGTCACGCGATAGTATAGTTCATGTAGTTAGGAATATTATGTTAATTATTTCAATCATAAAACAAAACCGCGTACCCACACAAGCACACGCGTGAAAACCAACATAATTATCACTTAATATTATATCAGCTTAATTATGCACTTTAGATATTGACAAAACTTAAGAAAATACTAAGTTATCTTCTTGCTTACAAAAAATATAGAAATAAAAATTATTAGTGAACTTAGGTCTATTTGGGATTGTTTGCTTGTATTTTATAAAAAATACCTAATTTATATTTTTTTTACGAATATATCACTAATGGTTACCGTTACCACAAATATATTTTAAATCTATTTACTAAACAAAATATTTTGCGTATTTACTACTCTTCTCATTACTGTTGGAAACTTAATAGCATTTGAACCAATTTACAAGTTCATTCACATGTGACAAATGATTCATTATATAATTTATTGCGTACAGATAACCAATAAACAATTTAGCAGTCAAATGTCACATCATAAACAGATTTTAAACTTATCCAAATGTCATAGTTGATCCAGAAGAGTTTTCGTTACAATTTAAAATAATAATGTACCCACTTTTTAGCTTTTAGTAAATAAAACACACTGCGGGGATTAAGGGGTTGTGGAAATAATGACTAATTAATCATGTAATTGAATAGTAATATATCAACTTTAATGTATTTTATAATGGTCTTTTTGAAAATGGAATGTCTATCAATTAATCAAAGACCAAATATATATATTTGACTAGAAAAACTAATCCCATACTTTAACGTATACATTATTCAATGATAATACATTTCGCTCCCCCTATATAAATGATCTAAGTGTTCTGGAATATAATATCTACTTTCACTATCATGTTGACAAATATATTATCCCAATCATTATATAATAGGTCTTATTAAATTTATTACCTCATCATTTAAGAAAGTTGACATTTTTTTTTATGTCTGGACTATACCCTGATTTGATCTAAGCTAGAATATGCTACTGTTGCTTGGAATAATATATTCTATCAGGTTGGAATATGTTCAAAGAAAATTTTTCGCAGCGTGCTTTGATAAATTATTTACTAACTAGATTTATTATGATTATGAAAGAATTCGAAACCTCTTAGGGCTCCAAACTCTCTACTCACGTAGACTTTATTGTGATGCCCTTTTTGTTTTTAATATTTCTAATATCAACATTTCTTGTAAATTTGCCCTTGATTATGTAGGTATGCATGTCCTTTCTCAGACCTCTCTTTATTCAAAATTGTTTTCTCTCCACAACACTTACAAGGTGAACCCTATAGGCCATTGTATCCACACCGCTAGTTCCAGATTTGTCGAATTAGACTTTTATTATAAAAGAAAAGCTTAACTCATAAAGTTATTTAAGGATCTCCGTGATAACTCCGCCTCGAATATTTAAATATAATTTATTCTTATTTATTTTGTGCTTATTATCATTTTTTTAAATACTCACACTTTTACTACTCTTAAGTTATTTATTTATTATTTTTATCATCGATCCTTGTTTGTTGTAATTGTTCATCAGTATGTATCATTATTTAGCTGTTATTGATTATATTATTTTATTAATATATGTGCTTGTCACCATTAGCTCGATTATGTAATTTAGATATCGACAAAACTTCAGAAAATACTCAATTATCTACTTGCTTATAAAAAATATAGAAATAAAAATTATTAGTGTTTGTAGGTCTATTCGGGATTATGTTTACTTGTATTTTATAAAACATACCTATTTATATATTTGTGTACGAAAGGTGTACTTGTGTACTTTTAAGTGCTGGCCTGTAATAGATCTCACGGCTATTGGCCAGCACTATAATAAATGAAATTATTATTATTATTATTATCATTATTATTATTAGTACAACTATATATACAGTGCCTAGTGCCTTATCTCTAATTATTAAGCTCATGACAAAATATTTCAAGTAGACAAAACATGGGATTAGTAAGTCTACTATTCCCTAGTAACTAAGGAGTTGTAGTAAACATTTTAAAATATAGTTTAATACTTTCATAAATGTATTTTAATTTTAAATATATTATATGACAAGTATTTTGATAAATTTTGGCTAAGAAAGCATTTTATAATTTTTATATTTTACATACTACTGTATTTTTGTAAGTTAAAATTAAACTAAATAACATTTTTGTTGAAACACTACACATATTTCATCCCCGCCCCATCCCCTCATAAAAAAAAATTGGAAGACAATTTAAATTAAAATGGTTGTTAACCTCACGCTTTTATAAGTAATATACATTTTTATTCTTCTCGTGGTTGGATTCCAAAAAGGAAATGAAGCATTTGATCGTATTAATTTACGGTAATGTACAGTAGCCCCATGGCTTCTTTGGTGCTGACTGACAGCTCACAGCTGACTTCTGATAGCTTTAAAAAGTTACCAGACCAAACCTCGTTTCCCTACGCCGAACCAGATGATCTGCAAAAACATGTGTCTAGCAGCTGTCACTTTTGACAGTAAAAATTTAGGTATATACCTAAATGTTGACTGTCAGAAGTCAGCTGTGAGCTGTCAGTCAGCACCAAAGAAGCCATGGGGCTACTTTATATTTATAATGGGTGCCACTTCATAAAAATGGTTCAACATAATATACCAATATATTTTTAACCAAACTTGTTATATCTTCATAATCTGCGTTTTGGACATGGAAATATGAATTTCTAGCATCAACACTAAAAAAAAACTTTTTAGCAATGTAGTCCTAATTAAACTACATAAAGCATACTAAGTAGAAAATTAATATTGTCTGTGATACACTTTACACACAAAAAACCCAACAAATCCATAAATGGTCTTTTTAAAATAATAGGTACTTTTAAATAATAAAGAGTTGTAATTTTTTCTAAATAAAATACATCCTATCTATTTCAGGAGAAGTGTGGAAACGATTCAATATTATATCAACCAATCTATAAAATTTACTTAGAACTAAAATATAACTTTTTTTTAATTGAGGAAATTCAATCACCAAAATATTATATATTATTGTTGGTATAGCAAATTAACATTTATTAATTATCTATTCATATGTTGGTAGTTCTGTTTATAGTATGTTCTTGCCTGGTATGTATTTAGTTGTTTAGTACACATTGGAATATTTCGGTTAATAAACTACTTTTCAATTCGGTAATGTTTGATGTTCATAGAGTAAACGTTATAAAAACCTGTGGTGGCACGTTTTCAATTATTACTGAATACATTAATAATAACTAGCCAATCTCAGTGGCCATATTGTCTAAGGTGCTGTTATCTTACTAGAAAATACTGCCTTTGACGGGAGATTATTGTTCGATACAAGTCAGGTATATTGAGGGTGATTTTTCCTAATTGGTTTCAAACTCTCTTCATGTAAATACGGGTCACTTCTTCTAAATAAATCCCTCCTCATTCCTAACCCATTAGCTAGTAGACAAGTGTACAGCCCGAATGGATAGTAAGATGCGGTGCTAAAAAAAATTTATTCGCTATAATTTGTTTTGACGTTTGTATATCTAGTAGACTCGATCTAAGAGTAAGGGATGAATGTAAATTAGTGAAGAGGGAATGATAAAAAATTGATAAATTAAACTTGGGGAAACTACCCGGCTGAGATTCGAAGCTTAACATCCACCGCACTGGAAATTGAGTTTATTGTGAGCTTGACCAATTGTGTGGGTTTAAAAATATGAAATACCATGACATAATACTTATTGGATCTAATATTGATACAGAAACTTAATATTTAAAGAAATAACGTAAATAGTCATTTATTTTAAAATTCTTCTCACAATTTTCTGCAAGCTTCATCCCAAAATCAGTCCATTTATAGTATCTTTGATCTTATTTTATAATTACAGTGGTAAAATAACTTTAAACATTTCCCTACAACGTGCAAAGATGCTTCGTTATTATTGTTTAATTAAAGGGTTGCCAAAAAGTATCTTAGGCAAAAGAAAGTTGTAAAACAGTTGTGTGAATACTGTATGGACCTAAATATTATTAATATTTTAAAATCTGTATAGAAACCTCAACAACTTAATTTCAATTTGATATAATCAATTTATAAATCATTGTCTACTTGAAGTGTGTGCAAGAATATAATATATTTCTAAAATTTTAAATTGTATTGCCTCTTTTCTTATTTCTTTAACTCACTTTCATATTTATGAGTAGGAGCATATTATTATCCGTTCATTTAAATAAATTTAAAGATTTTAATAAAGTAAAAAAAGCTAAATTTTTTATAAAGTCTGCACTTTATTTATTTTTAACACTATCCCAGTCAATGAATATCTACACACAGATCGTAAATCTGTGTAATTACGGCAATATTTTAGCACCATGTCTTACTACCCGGTTGGTTTATACATGTTCTAATTGCACTAATGTGTTAGGGATTAGGAAGGTTTAATTGAAAGGAAGTGCACCAGCATTTGCGTGTGAGGAGAGTGAATATCCATTTAGGAAAAAGTTCAACCGACTGGGATTGAACCCCGGTCAACCAGTCTTTGGCAGTCTAGTCCAACACAAGAGTGACGCGTTAGAACTCGCAGCCACCGAAGCGCTTTAGTTACGACTTTGTCCATATGGAGGGGATCACATATAAATCAATTGAAAAATGACACCTGGACACGGGTATTGAACCCAAACATTTGGCTTAGCGCGCCAATGCTCAATCAATAAGCTATCCAGGAAAAATGACCCTTGTGCACAAAGTCAAAATTTCCTGGTTCGATTCC